>PVJO010014131.1:0-49376 GCA_004026905.1 Hystrix cristata
GGGAGGAAATCGGTTTCCCTGCACAGGCCTTGTTTATCGGCTTAGGAGGAAAAGTGTGTCTTTTCAATGAAGCTCACTTAACCTTCTGGCCAGGGGCTTTTTGGCAGGGCTAGGGAAAACAAACTACTCCCAGCATCTCTTGAAGAGACCAGCTCCAACAAAGTACAAAGTGCTTACTTCTCTCCCAGCTGAGAGGTAGGTGTGGATGGAGTGCGATGCCCTGGAATGAAGGGCAAGCATAGCCCAACACCCCATCTCACAGACCCCAAGACACCTGGGCATTCTCTCCCTAGGTGCACTGTTTTCTAGGGACACCCTGGGTGGGCTTCAGAGAGTCTAGCACCCCTGCCAAACTGTTTTGAAATCTTTTCTGTTACGGATCCATAGCCTCCCTTAAGGCCTCAAGCTAGGAATAGCATCCCTCCAGCTTCCCTCAGAAAAGCTTGAAAGGGCTGGGGATTTGCTTGGTGGTTAGAGTGCTTGCCTAGCAAGCTCAAGGCCCTGAGTTCAATCCTCAGTGCAAAAAAAAAAAAGAAAAAAGCTTGAGAGCTGTGTTTTAGAGATTGCTGGCTCCCCAGGACCAGGCCTGGGCCAGGCTGCTCCATCTCTGTGCCCCACACACATTGGGTCCGTTTGTAGAACAAGCAGACCTCGGTAGGCTGTCAGCTTTATTCTGTAGATATCAGCTTTCTTCTGTCTTCTTAATTCCCACTGAGCTCCCTCTTTCTCTTCACTGTGTCTCAGACTCTGGATAAAATGGCCAGCTGAGCCCATTGATGTTCGCCTGGTATTATGAGCAGGACACCAGTCTACTGGCCACGTAACTCGGAGCTCGTATGTGTGTAAAGGTCTCCACCCCCTGTGCTAGCCACGTGGGGAGGGAGCTGTGGCCCGCTTGGTTTCCTTTTGTCATCTGAGACTTCTCCGTGTGGGAGAGGCGGGGCACAAAGCTCTCACCTGTGTGGGCTGCTGTGCGAATGCTGCTCTGTGCCCTCTGCCGGGCACAGGGAGGGCCGGCATCCCTTTGCTAAGGGGCCTTCCTGGGCTGGGGATGTCTCTTCAGTCCTCTACCTGCTGGCTGCTTATGGCAGCTCCCGTCCTTCTGCTGGGCCAACTTCCCGTCCACCTCCATGCTGGACACCCACGTCTCCCTTCTGTAGGATCCACGTTTGAACCACGCCAATCACCACCACACCTTTGCCCTCTGCACTCCGGAGGAGGATGTGGGACCTTCCCACGCGGCCTGTCTGCATGCTCAGCCCCCATAGGAACAGCTTTTCACTGCACCTTTTCTCAGCTGGAGTCAGCCACACTTCCTGCGAGCTTGTCTCACACTCCAGGTGCACATGGTAAGCTTGTGAGCTGCTTTTTTGACACTTCCTTTGACCTTAGGAGAGGAGCTGCAGCTGATTCTGTCCCCATAGCTGGAGGAAGGGCCCAGCATGTATCCCTTCTCTCCAAAGGCACCCTCCCTAGCTGCCGGCTCTTCACCTGCCAGCCCAACGCCATCTCCACCCCTGCTTCTGGCCAGGAGGGCAGTGACAGGCCATCTGACTGCTCTCTGCGAATTCTCTACAATGGCAGCACAGGTAATGAGAGTAGTTTCTAGAAGGACTGCAAATATTCCTGGGGGGCAGTGCGAGGCCAAAGCTTTGAGGGTTTCCTACAACAACAGTGCATTCAGAATCCACCTGACTACTCCCCATCACCACGTCTGAGCCCCAGGGGAAAACAGGGACAGGTCTAGGAGCCAGCCTCCAAAGGCCCAGTGCAGGAAAGGGAGGAGCAGATCCCCCAACCCCTGTGAGGGCCATGAGTGAAGGGACCCAGCTGCCACAGGCCCAGCTCTGCTGAGGATAAGACGGTAAACAGGACATTTCTACCCTGCTCTGGACTCTAGCTTTACTACTCAGTGTGGCCCTTAGACCAGCAACATCATCAGCACCATCCCAGAGCTGCTTAGAAAGGCTGAGTCTTGGGCTCTACCCAAAGCCTACTCAATGACCATCAGCATTTGAACAAAATCAGAGTCAGAGTTCAAATTTGAGTCCTCTGCTCTAGAGCTCATGATTTTCACAAGCCCAGAGGGATGAGTGAGAAGGAGCACTTTGTGTGCACACAAGGAGGAAGCTACATGGATCAGAGGGTCCAAGGTTAGCCTGATTCACTGCCTCCCACCTGTGTTTCTGTGGGGACTTGTTTTAAGCTCTCTGGGTTTCAATTGTTTTATGTGGAGAATTGCAACCTCCCATGGTTACAATGGGGTTGAAGGGAGTTAATCACGGAAGGGGGCCTGGCACATTACTCTTGTTTGCTGTCAGTCTTTCCAATGGTGCTCGAAGCTCCTTGGAGAAGGTAGCTGGCCCTTGAAAGATAGCTGAGAGCGATCATGAGCATGGAGAGACCATCTAGGTTGTGATGTCTGTATGTCCCATCCTGGTGAGCAGAGAATGGGAGACTGGGAGAACCCAGAGTGGAGGCAGAGAGCAGGTGAAGGCCATAGATGATGGGCCTGGGTGGGCTGTTTTCCCCGAGGGAGAACTGCTTGGAGCTCTGCTCTAGACTTTTCTTCTTACAGACGAAGGGGTGTGGGGCAGAGGTGGGGAGCCAATCAAGGGGTACAGTGTCTTCCCTGGAGGGCAGTGCAGAGGGACGGGTGAGGGGTGCGACAGACAGATGGCTGATGGCCTTCGCCTCTGCAGTCCCTCAGAAGGATCTTTACATGGCTACCATGTACTTTGGAGATCCTAAAAATTTCAGGAAGCAATCAGGCTGCCAACTCTCTTTGCAGGTATTTCTCTCCACCCACTGGCGTGCTCCCTACTCCCTAATCATGCCCTAATCCTCATGGGGCTGTGGGAGTGTAATTACCAGGCAAAAATGCCAGGCATTTGCGATAATGGAGATTGCTTAATGCAATCTCCGAGGTGAGGGGTTGGGCTGGTGGGAAAGTGGGGGAGTGGGTGGGCAGGCGGCCTAGTGATGTGGGGACTAGGTTAGGGGATATATGCTCCTAGCAGCACTGTCAGACATGGAGTGGGATCAGGACCGTGCTGGGCAGCTCAGGGGCTTTGTGGTCATCGAAGCCTATAGGTGGCCTTTCCTTTTGTGCTCCCTGGTGGTGCTTCATCTCACTCTAGCCTGCATTCCACAAAAACCCACCCTATCCTGTTCCTCCAAGGAAATCGCTGAAGGCCTTCTTGGTTTCTACAGATGAGGACACAGGCCCAAGCAAGAATTCTTAAACCCTCAGGGAGCATTTCTCTTTTATGGTAGGCTCTTGGAGATCAGGCCACTGGAGGGGTCTTTGGGCCAGAGGGAGTAAATCCACTGCAGACTCGGGGACGGGGGGAGTCCATCTTTCCTTCTCCCTGCCTCTCTCCTGCTTCCCTTGGGCTCACCCACCCCAGATCACAGCAGTGGCTTCCCTGCGAGCCCCTTGCTCCTGAAGCCTTCCCTGGTGTTCTCTCATGCCCCAGGTCTCTGCCCTCTGGGTCCCACATCCATCTATCCAAACTACCTATCACTCCACATGGTCATCTTCAAAACCCGTCCTTTGGGAAGCCCTCCTGGACCACACAGTGAGAAAGGTAAACCCACCCCGAGCACCTGTGGGACTTAGCCCCTCCCCACTACTGCAGATCCAGTGAGTATAGCCTATTGACCACAAGCACACAAATACACATGCATACACACACACACACACCCCTATGCACACATGTGTTCCTGTCTCTCTGGGCCCGGGGATGCCCGTCCTCCTCCCCCAGGTACCTGTCTCACCTTGGGAAAAAACCCTGCCCTGTACACACCCCCAGCCCTGCCTCCAGGCTGACAGTCACAAAGCAGCAGGTGGGGAGGTACAGTCTGAAGTCTCTAAACCGTTGGTCCCGGGTGTGGCTTTGAGATTAAACCTGGCTCCTTTCCTGTGGCCCTAGATAAGCACGGTCCTGGGTACTTATCTGGCATTTTCCGTTTTAGGGCCTTTTGACGTCTGTGAGGTTCAGCAAAGTCCCTCCTCTCTGTGGAGCCTTCAGAGTCCTGAGCGATAAGCACAGGGCTCAGCCTCCTCCCTGTGGCTTGCTCACTCTCGGGCACTGGATACACTTGTTGTCAACACCATCCCTGGGCCCTGGACCTCCTTGTCCCAGCACAAGGACAGAACCCCTGGAGTGCTGTTAATAATTGCGTAGGGACAACTCTGTAAACAGTGACTACTATGCAGGAGATCTTAATCTAAGGAAGGATTGCTGGAGTATTGATTGACCTCCAGCACCCTAGTCCTCAATTCCTGGGCTCAGATCCTTCCTGGACTTGACTTGGGGCACAGAGCTCGGAGGAACTGCCCTGTGGGACTTCTTGAAGGGAGAGGACTGAAGTCACTCCCTAAAGAGAGTAGGTAGAGAGGAGCGGCAGAGGACACCCTAGGTGATGTGGACAGGGCAGGGTTGTGAAGGGGAAGGGGACTGGAAAGTCTAGGGGTGCTGGGAAGGTTGATGTCGGGATTTGAATCAGGCTAAGAAACTTGAGCTTCCTCCTGTGAGCACTGGGGAGCCACAGAAGGCTTCAGAGTGGGCAGTGGTAGCTTGAAGCTGTGTTCAGAAGACTGAGATGGCAAAGGTGATGAGAGGGAAGATGTCAACTTCCAAGTGAGCCTATGGAGAGCAGGAGTAGGCGGGAGAGCCCACGGTGTCCAGCCTAGGGAGCCAGGTGCAGCCACACATCAAGTGCCCTGCGTCTCCCTGCTTCCTGGCGGGCAGAACACTGCTCCTCTTGCTACACCGGGGGCAACCGTTTGCAAAACATCCCTGCCTCATGTTGAAGCTTCCTCCACCCACCTGCCTTGGCAAACCATGAAGGAGGGACCTCAATGTAAGGAAGTGCCAGGCCTTTGTTCTGGCTCCGGCAGTGGCTGGACCCAGTGCCCATTGTTTTCCATGCTGTCGGTGACCTTGGGCCAGCTGGACTGGGCTGTCTGGTTCCCTGGGTCCCAGCCACCTTCAAGTGCTCCGTGGAAGACAGCCAGGCTGGCAGGAGGGTTTCAGTTCCTTGGTGGCCTTGGGCAGGGCCCTTTGTCGTGCGTAAACTTGGTGTCCCCATCTGAGTTCTCAGGGTCCGGCTCCACCAGCGGGCGCTCAGGGGTTTTGGTGGGTATCTCCTGAGGCCCTGGGATTTCCATCAGGCAAAAAGCAAGGTCCATCCATCCGCTTTGCTGGGGTCGGCTGGGGCCCTGGCTGCCTTGGACCTGTGGGTCAGAGGCTCGAGTCTGTCTGCTGTTGTCACTCTGGTTTTTGGGGATCCTTGCTGCACATAACATGGGGTGTGTACTGTGAAAAAATGGGCTACTGGCAAGGTGGAGGAGTGGAATTTAACTACCTGGGTTTAGATCTTACCTCCAACTTCTCAGTTGTGATACCTTGTTTAAATTACAAAGCAAACAAACAAAATAACCTCTCTGCACTCAGTCCTCTTGTTTGGAACGTGGCAATCGTAAGAGCCACACCTCATGAGGCTGTGTAAGGATGAAGTGTACAGTGCCTGGAACCTGTCTGTCATCTGGTAAGAGCTGGAGAGTCTGGCTCTTGTTCCCAGAGCTGGGGGAGGACAGAGCAGCCTCACTGACATTTGAGAAGTGTGGCCCGTGGGAGGCCGTGATGTACCTGGGCTGACTGGACCTTGTCCGTGTTGGCTGACCCCTGGACATAGTTCGTGTGCCCATAACTCCCAGACCCGCCTCTGAGTGGCAAGTCCCTCCTCTCCCTCCTTGCCTCTCACCAGCCCCACTGCTGCTCCTGGGCCAGTGGGAGAAATGCCCTTCTCTCTGGTCAGCCCATCAGCCCCTCCTCCACACTCTTCATCCCTCATTTGTGAAATGAGGTGACTGGACAAGGTGGCCGGAGCCACATCTGGTCCTACACCCTGAGCAGTGACTGAGCCTGAGGTGGCAGTGGCCAGCACTGTGTGTAGCCGCTAACAGCCTGGAATTTAAACCTCCCTGCTGATAGACAAGGGGACTGAGTCTCAGAAGTCTGGGGACTCATGCAGGGGCTGAGGCGAGCCGGTGGCAGATGCCCAGGAGTTCCCTTGGTGCTCTGTGCCCCTCTGACTCCCAGAGGGGGTTCTGGAAGGTCCTGGAGCCCGAGCGGAGGGTGAGGCTTCCTGCAGCCCCTCCTATCCCATCTTCTCTCATTTCCTGAGGCATGGCAGCTCTGGAAATATCTGTGGAGCGTGGAGATTTCGGCACCACAAGCTATTGTGTGTGAGACCAGCCTTTCCTTCAATTCAGCCTCCTCTCAGGGTGAGCACCCAGAGAGATGGGTCAGCACCACTGTCTGGCCCGCCCAGAAGGAAAGCGGCCGGCGGCCAGGGCGGCAAAGCCCTGCAGCCCCGGGAGCCTCCTGCAAACTTGCTTCCTGTGGCCCCTGAGCAACACAGAAAACACCAAGTGCCTTTTTCCTTCTTCCTGGCTAAGACGGCACACCTCAGGTTTATTTGTCTAACAATTTTCCATTTCCTTTTCTGGAAAATAATCAGGGTCCTGTATGTTGCTTCTACCAAAAGGCTGGGCTGGGAAGAGGGGGTGTGTTTCCAGGAAGGCCGGAGAGGGGAGGCTGAGAAGCCCGGACCGATGGGACCAGTGTGTTCAGCCACGCACACCCTCAGGCCACTTGGAATGGATCGTCATCAGAACATACCTGTTTCATGAGTGAAAAACCCCAGGCTGGGGCAGTGACTTCCCCAAGGCCTCTCAGGCCTCATCTCTCCCTGTCCTGCCCCGACTGTGCACACAGTCACCATCAGACCTGTCCTGCCCTGGCCGCACACACAGCTGCTTTTAGTATCCGAACAGTCCAAGCCCGGCTTTCAGCTTCAGCTTTGACTCCGACTGGCCCAGGTGGGTGTGGGGCTCCCAGAAGAGAGCCTACATATTTTCCTCTCTTCCTGAGGTAGGCCCATGCCTCCTAGTCTGGGGAAGGAGAAGAGACTCCCACGACTCTGATTTTCAGGTGGTAGAAAGAAGACAGGCTCACACACATCCTGAGGGGACCCTGGGGGTGGCGGGCACAATCCCACCTCTACCAGCTCTCTCTGAGGGTGGGAGGTAGCATGAGGAGAGGGCCCGAGGGACACCACCCTGCCCCTGTGATGGCTGGAGACCCAGAAACCCCCTCCAGTTTTCCTGGACCTTCCTCTCCCCAAACTTTCCCTTCCTCTACATAAACAGATCTGTCTGCCATTCCCTCTTCCAGGAAGCCTTTTCTGCTTACTGAGAAGGGGCGGGGCTCTTCCGATGCCCACAGATCCACCACATCTCTTCCTGCAGAGTAGGCCTGGGTCCCAGCTGCTCTCCCCCTCCTCCCCCAGGACTACATGGTGGAGCATCACAGTGGCAAGCTTCCGACTTGTGGCAGGGGCATGTAATCCGGACAGTACATGGTAGATGGATGGTCTTTTATGGGCACTGATCAGGTACCCGCCCAGGCTGGGCTCCAGGGACACTGTGTTATCTAAACAATGACTCTGCATCAGGACTTCACATTATGGAGGTGCTGGGTCTAAATCCTTCCCATAGAAAGCTCTGCTGTGTTCCCGAAACCCAGCCTGCTTTCCAACTCTTCTGTTACGAAGATCTGTTTGGTCTCTTCCCTGGGCAGCCAGAATCAGGAAAACTTGGTTCTGATGACAAGCGGTTGCCTACGTTATCTTGGGGTAAGAGTTGGTGAACGCTGCTTTCCCATCTAGTCGTGGGTTTCAGGAAGCTCAGGTAGAGTGTGATGCTAAGTCGCAATCTCTCTGCTACCACGAGCAGCTTCCTGTCTCTCCTTGGTTTTGTTTTCACTGGACCATGAGCAGCCCCTTCCTGCGACTTCCTTCTCAGAGTGCGGTCCTGGGACCAGCAGCATTGGCGTGTGAGAGCAGTCTGTAAATGCAGAACTCTTAGGCCTTATGCAGTCCAGATGAATTGGAAATCACGCTTTAAAAAGGTCCCAGGGACTTCATGTCCCTGTGAAACTCTGGGAAGCACTGGGGGCATCTTCAGGTGCTTTCAGAGCACATGTCTTACCTGCAGTGAGACTCGTGATGTGCCTCTCTTCCCTCCCCTGACTTCCTGGCCTGCACCTACCCTCTAAAAACCTGCCTTCGGTTCTGTTCTCTAGAAGGTCAGGTTCCCGATGGAGGTGCTCATTGTGTCTTCTGCAGGTCTGAGGCAGATATTAGGCCTTTCAGGAGCTCCCTGCCCCCAACCCCCCAGGACCCAGCTCGCCCTGTTACAGCGCTGGACTCTTCTTAGTGGAAGGGATGATCATGCTGTGACTGTGCCCAGGCCCTGGCCCTATACTGCCAACCAGGATGAGGCGGGAGCAGGGGGATCCTAGATACCTGGATTGGTCCACCTGAGAAGCTGCGGCCCTGAAAAAATGGGTCCTTGAATCTCTGCTTCCACTCCAACATCCTCTCACTGGGTGGAGGGTGCAGAACATAGTTGGTCTGTGGCCCAGAAGGGCAGCACTGGGAAAAGTGGCAACGTTACTGGGAAGCGATGTAGAAGGAGCTGCTTGAACACTCAGAGCTGCCCCAGGATGGGACGGAATAGGATAGGCTGCCTGAGAAGGAAGGGATGTCCCTGTCAGGGGGTTGCACCAATGCAAGGCATTAGCAGCCAGTGGCAGGAATTCATCAGGAAGATTCCTGGGCCGGATGATGTGTGATTTTAGGCAGTCTTTCAGAACCCAAGATTCTATGATTCAAATGCTTCCTCCTCTGTGCCTCCGCCTTCACCCACCAGCCTCTCCCTAACCAGCTAATAGCTTTCCCCGGGCTTCTCTCTCAGTTTTATATTTGTAGTTTGGGGCCCCACCAGTCTCAGGACCAGGGCCTGGGTCTCCTCTTCTACCCTCAGACTGGTAGGGTGGAATGGGTGGGATAAGGAGGCATGTGATCCTGCCTGGTGGGCTCCTCTCTCCTGGCTGGCTCTAAACCCGCCATTCCCAGAGCTTCCTGTCTTGGCCCTGGAAAGCCTGGAGGGGGCTCCTCACTTGACCCAGGCTGCTCCTGGTGCTATAGCTGTCATCCTTCATGGGCCTGCTGCACTGGGCACCCGGCTTCCTGGCTTCCAGACCTTGTGGTCCCCGCCCTGCCAGCTCTCTGAAGCCAGCGATGTCAGCCCAGAGTGGGGTATGCAGGGAGGGAAGGAGAGCGAGCCCTGCCTGGCCTGTGTGGCAGGTCCTTCCTGGAGTTCTCTGCGCCCTGCTGGGTGCCACTTCACTGGGTGTTTTGGGGGGAGGTTAAGAGACGGCGACTGACTTGTGTGCAAGGCTGGGAAGTCACTTCAGTTGACGGCCTCGGTTCACCTTGTTACACTGAGGTCTTAACAATCTGAAGACCCTGTTGCCCTAACGTTCTGATAGCCTAATAGCCTGGGTATTCGGAGGCCCTCAACACAGGTGACAGGAAGACCTTAGAGGGGACAGCAGGGGTCCCAGGGAGGTGATTTCAGAGGGCTTTGGACCGAGCTGTAGACTGATACCACAAAGCAGGAGGTGTGTATGCTGGGGTGAGGCTGCCTGTGCCCGGGACTGGGGATCCAGGGTCTGGCTGGGTCTGGAGGCCATAGCAGGGGCCGTGTCATCATTTTCTCATTAGTTGAGACAGCGATCTGCCTGTGTGCGTTGATCTTGCTGGCCCTGTGGGCTCCAGGAATGTTGGCTTCACATGAATAGAATCCCCAGATAGACACTAAGGGAGAGGTCTCTGGGTGAATGGGGGTGGGGTGGGCCTGGCTCAACCTGCTTCCCATCCCCTTCTTACCTGCTCTGCTCAGGGCATGGTGACATTGAGATGAAGTGGTGAACGAGGGTAGTCCCATAGGTGGCCCTACCTGTCTGTGCTCCACAGGAGCCCACAACCCAGTGCTGGTTGCCTGGCAGGCTGGCACATGGCTGCTTCCATTTGGCTTTGGTCATTCTCCTGAGCTTCCTGCACCCTAAGTCTGCTCCCCACTGGGCCAGACCCATCCCTGCACCACCTAGGGTGTTGGGCTCTGTCTGGAGTTAAAGAGAAACTAGCACACACATAATGAAGTACAGTGTCCCCAAGAAAGGGAGCAGAGAGCAATGCGGTGTCAGGAGTACCACTGCTGCACTCTTCTGGCTCCTGTCTCCTCCCCTCTACCATATCCTTTAAGTCCTTCTCTGAAATAAGTGGATGAGATGAGGGAGGTCCCTGGGCTGTGAGCAGCACGAGAGGCAGTAGAGAGATAAGGACACAGGGCACAGGTCCCTGGAACCAGGGAACAGGCAGCAGAGGGTTTCCAAGGGGGTAGGAGATTTAGGCACAGCAGGAAGGCTGTATGTGTGTGCAGACATGTGAATGTGTGAATGTGTGAATGTGATGCATACGGGATACACACACACATATACCAGGAGAGTTTTATGCATGCATGCATGTTTGCACATGTATGGTCCCATACATATGTACATGCCTGAGAAATCCTGTGTCCTGGGTGTGTGTGCATGCAGCCTAAGCACAGTCAGGGGACGAGGAAGAGATGAAGCCTCTATTGTGGCTTCATCTGTGGAAAGGCAGGCAAAATGACTGAGGACCCACGCTGAAGGAGAAGAGTGCCAGGGTCACCAGTGTCCCCTGGAGCTCTTTGAAGTGGGCCCAATGTACCCGGCTGCCTGTGGTGGTGGTGGTCAGGCCTGCATTACCATTTCTCTGGGCCTCTTCCCCCCAAAATATTAAAAATTAAGTTTCCTGATCATATCGGCCCAAAGACAAATACATCAATACTGGTGGTGAGATGAGAATAGCTGAGAGCACAGTGCTAAGGGACAGCACTGAAGCTCTGGTGCCTGCTGGGATGCAAGAGGGAGCACGAGGCTCTTCACACAGGGCCTCCCTGGCTTCTGCACACTGCAGTGCCACGGACACCAGAGAGCCTCGGAAGCCCTGGCTGTCCCAGCTGCAGGACCCGGAGGAGTCCCCAGGAGCAGCATCCAGCAGCCATGGTGGTTCTCAGAGGGGGATGGCGCGAGGAAGAAGTAGTGAGAAGTGGCAGAGGCAGCTGCATGCAGTGAGAGACTGGGACCCTCTGCCAGGGCCTGGGGGGCGTGGCTGCCTCCAGGAGAGGGGCTGGAGTGGGTGAGGACACTTCACCAGAGAGCCTGGAATCCCTGCTTGCGGGGCCTGGCTGTGGGCACCTGGATACACCCTGTGGGGGCAATAGCGGGATGGTAGTAGTAGTGGCCTCTGCATCTGCTAAGAGACAGGAGCATGTCAAGTCCCGGGCCTTTCTGTGGCTAACTTGTAGGCTGACTGGGCTCTCGATTCCTGTCTGGGTCCTTGTTGGTAACTGAGGAGTGGTGGCCTCTGTTACCAGAGAAAGGAGGAGGAAGGGGCTGCCTGCGGCTGGCAGAGCGGGCCAGAAGTAGACAGCCTGGACACCATTTGGGCTCAACCCTGACCCACTCCAAACCCCCAGGGCACGTTACTTCTCTCTGAGCCTCAGTTTCCCCATACATAGTAAAACGGTGTCAGAGGTGAAGCTATCTGGCCTCCCTTCTCCCAAACTTGATGCTTTATAATGCAATAAGGCAGGAGACTTGAGAGCCCAGGACAAGAGAATAAGAAAAAAGCTGAAGTGGGACAGGCCCAGGAGACCGGAGCAGCCCTGAAAGTACGCCCAAACCGCTGCACATGTGGCACTTCCTTCCAGGGTCCCCTGGAGCAGAGCCTCCTTCCCGCCCTGCCCTCTCAGAGGGTGTGGTCAGGCGTTCAGCCCAAATGCCACCAGTAGTGTTTCTTCGAGCTGGGGATGTCCGCCCTTCTGGGCCACAGGGAGTCCCACTCACAGGGCAGGGCTGGGGAAAATGTGACTCCACGCCTCTGTGGAAGACCATCTCCAGCCCCAGGCAGGCAGGGTGGAAGAGGGGCAGAGCTGTCTCCTCGGGTGCCCTCATTCACAGTGCCTTCAACATGGTACATTAAACCCTGGAAAACCCCAGTCGGGCTGGTGGCAATACTTTTCCACCCTCTCTCTGTGGTTTGTCAACCTCTCTGGCATCACAGGAGCAGGGACTATAGCTGGAGGAGAGTTGGTGGTAAGACAATAGAACAGAAAATTTCACTTCCTAGATGGTGGTATTGAACTGTGCCCCACCCCAAAGTCAGTAAACCTGGCTACTGCTAAGAGTAGGCAAAGGTGGGTTGAAGGTGAGGGTGAAGAGGGGGAGAGGAGACATAAAGGGGACACAGTAGCCTAGAAAATTATTAAATTGTTCCATCTCTGATGAATCACTGGTGACCTGCTAAATCCTTTTTTGATTTAAGAGAGATCCTGTGACTGTGATGCCTAAATATTCAGGAGTAATCTGTGGGACAGAAGGAACTCACAGGCTTGGCGAGGTGGTGCCCTTCCCCTGCGAAGAGGAGAGCTGGGGGCACATGCTTCCTGGAGCATCCCACAAGCCCAGTCCCATACCTTGCGCTCCCAGGTGAGTGTCAGGCCCAGACCCAGCCTTGGTGAAGGCCGGCTCCCACGGAGGGTGCTCTTACAGGTGGATAAGGGAAGAGAAGGGCTGCTGTGGTTCTGAAGGAGGGGCCCCAGTGTGGAGGGGTAGGGTGAAGATTTGCCAGGTAGTGAATGAAGGGCCTGAAGATGGGGGAGGGGAGAGTTCAAGAGGACCTAGGGAAGTCCCAGCTTCTCTCAAACCCCCACGCTCTGGGACTGAGCCCCCCCTCCGCTTCCCCAGACCTGGAGGAGCCTGACCTCCCCTCACAAGATAGATGATCCCAGCTGGGTCCCAAGATCCTGCTCTGACCACGGCCTGCTGAGGAGACAGGGTTGTCTGGGTGGCCGGGAGCCAGGGCTTCGAGGTGTAGGATCAGAGTCCAGAAAGGAAAGGAAGCAGGCACCCTGTGGAGGAAGTTTTTCAGAGCTGGGAGCCCCTGGTGGATCAATTGGGATTCTACAGGAGGGGCATTTTCTGATTTGGCCTGCCTTTCTCCAGGCCCCACCAGGACTATCTTCTAGCTTTCTACTCAGTTGCTACTCTTCACCTCAATTCAGGAAAGCTGGAGCAATTCTGGAAAACCTGTCCAAGCCGTTGGTGAGGTGATGGTGATGGGTGGTCATATCTACTGTCTCAGGCTCCTCCTACCCCAAACTCCATCCTCCTGCAGGGCCTTGTGGAGGAAAGGAAGTTATGGCTTTTCATAACGCAGCCTGGGGGGTGGAAATCCCTTTTGGATCTGGTGACAGCTGGGCCACACCTTGGGTGTCTTGTCTCCACACAGCCCATACTCCAGACCTTTAGCTGGCCTCTCTGAGCCTGGATAGAGCCTGAAGTTCTCCCACTGGATCCCTGTGGAGACAGGGTCCAGGCATCCTGGGAACAGCCACCGCTGGGACAGGACATGGGTCTCACCAGGAATGTCAGGAATGAGGCACATCTGGAAAAGCATTTGCCGAAGCTATTGCTGCCAATGACATTGCTGCTCGAGTGGCCGTGACCTCTCCCAGGGCTCAGGAGCTGGCAGTGGAGAGCTCCTCCTTATTTAGCCTGGCTGTGCCACTGTTCCTGGGAGGAACACAGAGCCAGAAGGAGGTGAAGGGACAGCACCTGCCAAGCTGGGACACGCTGGAGAGGGAGCTCAACTGGACACAGCAGCCTGTCTTAGAGCAGACGTTGGGGGTGCTGGGACCACAAGGATGACTCTGGTCCCAGTCCCACTTCCTTGTGCACCCGTGTTTAGCCCACACTGCCTTGGCAGGGAGGTTGGAGCTGTCTCTCGCTCCTGCTCACCTGGCATCTCCTGGGGCCTGAAGCCCCAGCCCTTGTGCTTTCTCCTTGGCCAGCCGAGCTGGGCCAGGTGACCATGTGCGTGGGGGCCCTTCCTCACAGGGGAACCTGGGCTCTGACTAGGTGGTCCTGCCTGGTGATCCCAGCTTGACCTTTCCTTGGCAAGTCACAGTTACCCATGACCCCTCCAGAGTGGTGGAGAATGAAGTCTGCACTACTGTTTCTGGCCATGGCCCCATTCTAATGATGCCTCCTGACGTCAGCTATGCCTTTGCCCGTGTGAATGGCGCTATCACAGTAGCGTTGGGGCAGAGGCCATGCTAGTAAGGGAGAGGGGTATCCAGAATGCAGGGGTGGCAGGAGTGTCATTCCGAGGCCCTTCTGTCATCCCGATTGGTGGGTGCATAATTTGCCTGGGTCCCCCACTTCCTGCCTGCTCCAGAGCAAGGTGGACACACACACATACACAAACACACGTGTGTGAACCCTCCATGAGCACAGGTGTAGTCAGCCATGGTGTCCACAAGGAAAGCCTGAACACCCATAACAGAATGGAGGCTTCAGGAGGACACGGAGCTGGTCTGTGTGGCTCATGGCCATCTTCCCAGGACCCAGAACAGTGTTGGGCAGGTTGCCTGGGCTAAGCAGACATCTGTCAAATATGAGTAAGTCTCCAGGGACTGTCATCCACAGGCACAGTAGAACTCCATGAGTCTTCAGCTGTGTGGATCTAGACCTGGCCCATGGACCCTGTCACAGATAACGTGGGATACACAGAGGTCCTGCAGACCCACAATCCTGGCTCAGCTCCACTGCATGGCCCTACCAGCCTCTGCCTGGGGCCAGCTGTCTCCTGCCGCCTTCCTCGAGTCCTCTTTGCTGAATCTGTGCCCTCGGCCTCAGATCTTAGCCCTGCACCAAGTGGAAGCCAGGGAATGTGGTGGGCTCTCAGAGGTTGGTAAGCCGAGGGAGGAATAAGGTGTGTATGCTCCTCAGGGGACACAGTGTAAAGACAACAGCCTAGATACTTATGGCCTGAAGAAGAGCCTGGACTGAGAAACGCCACAGCCTTGTCCCCAGGAGCCTAAATTGAAGAGGGTACAGGGCTGCCCTCTGAAATCTCAGGGTGAGAGCATTCCAGCTCTGCAGAGAAAGATGGGTTAGAAGCCCCAGAGATCGCCTCACCAGGGCTGTGTCACTGCGAGGGCACCAGGCCAGGGTGAGGGCCTGAGGGAGCCTCCCAGGACACAGATGCTGAGCCAGGGCTGCCCAGAGTAAAGGATGTGGGTGAGGTTCCTGGAAGTGGCCCATCGGGCCCGCTCCATTTCTCAGAGGGTTAATAACGCACTGATTACCTCCGGCTGCCCAGGCCGTCTGAGCAGATGGGGCCACCAGCCCTCGTGCCAACAGCCTTGGGCCACTCCCTGCTGCTCTCACAGGCAACAGATACCTATGGGTGAGCACGGCTTCCCACCAGTCGCCTGCTCCCAGAAAATGCACACCACGCTGCTCCCTGGCCATTCCGGGCAGCAGCTGGGCAGCAGGGTGGGGGTGGCGTCATTCTCTGCTGCCTGGACCCTGGACAGAAGGAAGGACGCAACTCACTTGTTTGTCTCTGTCCTGCCCCCAACACACCTACTACTCAAGACTCAGGGAAGTCATTCCCCTCTCTGAGCCTCATTTTCTCATTGACAAATGGGAGAAGCCCTGCTCCAGATTAGGACTGTGGTGGGTGGGAGGTGGGAGGAGATGGCCCTTCCTGATGGCAGAAATGTACTCTGCCTGTTGGGCCTCGCTCACCTCTCAGCACATTCACATGCGACAAGTAAGTGGGCTGGGCTTCCCCACAGGGCTGTGGCCCTGGAGTCCAGATTTGTGCTCAGTTTGTTAACTGCAGCTGGGCCTTGGGCTGGGTGTGCCCCTGGTTACAGGGGTCTGCTGCTCTGCCTCTTCCCTGCCCCCTGCTGGACGACCTGTCTGCTGCCCCTCCCCCACCTCCCCTCTCTCTCTCCACTCACTTCCACTTGGTTCTAATTCTGTTCCCTGCAGCTCTTTCACGCTCTTCTCTAAGCCTGCTTCTCTGTCCCAGGAGCTCACAGGCCCAATACACCTTTTTCCTGATTAAGTCAGGGCTCAGGATATGCCCTGAAGAGACCATGTCTCCCTGTCTGTCCTTATTGGTTTGGCCTGACATTCTTTCTGTCTCTCTAGTCACCTTCTGAACAGTCCTATATCCCCTAGCTGTCCTCAAATCACTGGTTCAAGCTATTTCTAAATTTGGGGGTTCCTGGGTGGGAGCTTCCCAACACTCTTGCCTATCTCAGGGCTGCCCTCAACTGCAGCATGGCAGCTTTTCCCCCCATCAACCCATGCCTGGTTGGTCAGAGGGGACACGTCCCTAAAGTGACACATAGCCCCTGGGCCCTGGCTGGGTATGGCAGGCCCAGACTACCCCCCAACCCTTGATCCCTGGGGCCACTGCCTTCAGAACTAATAATGTCACACTGTGGTGGGATGAAGATTGCAGGCAGGGAGGATTGTAGTGCTCACCTCCAAGGAGGGCAATGTCCACACACTGGGGCCGGTCTCCCACTTTCTCCCTTTGGAGTGCCTGGCTCTGCCCTCAGGGCACCCCTTGAGCTTTGCACACTGGGCAGGACATCTGGATTTCTTTGGCCCCCTGAGTGGATCCAGCTTGGAGGAATTTCTCAAAGCCTATTAGAGCAACGGCTGCCTCCTGCCTGCCTCCTGGGCTGGGCAGGGTTGAGGGTGGAGGGAGAGAGAAAGCGAGGGAGGGAGGAGGGAGGGGGAGAGGAGGAAGGAAAAAAGTTGGCAGGCAAACAGCAGAGCCGAGTCTGCATCCATCGCAGAGAGGAGGCCCGTGTGGTGTGGGGCGGGCCAGGAGCAAGGAGAGGCCTTCCTCCTTTTGTGCTCCCCCCGCCCCCCCCAGCCCTATAAATAGGCCCAGCCCAGGCTGTGGCTCAGCCCTCGGAGGGACTTGAGCACCAGGCAGCGAGCAGTCTCAGGCCAAGCCCCCTGCTAGTATGGCCAGCGAGTTCAAGAAGAAGATCTTCTGGAGGGCCGTGGTGGCCGAGTTCCTGGCCATGACCCTCTTCGTCTTCATCAGCATTGGCTGTGCCCTGGGCTTCAATTACCCAGTGGGGGGAAACCAGACGGCGGTGCAGGACAACGTGAAGGTGTCGCTGGCCTTTGGGCTGAGCATTGCCACACTGGCCCAGAGCGTGGGCCACATCAGCGGCGCCCACCTCAACCCAGCCGTCACGCTGGGGCTGCTGCTCAGCTGTCAGATCAGCATCCTCCGGACGGTCATGTACATCATTGCCCAGTGCGTGGGGGCCATCGTCGCCACTGCCATCCTCTCAGGCATCACCTCCAACCTGCCAGGGAACTCGCTTGGCCGCAATGACGTGAGTGGGTTGCCCCAGGCTTGGGGGGGAGGCTCTAGAATGGCGCAGAGAGGGCACTGGTCCCATCTCTGCCCATTGTGTAGATGGGGACACTGAGGAAGAGAGGACAAGAGGTTGTCGGAGGTCATGTAGAATTGGACATGGAGCTCAGCTATGCTGCAGCTCCAGCCTGGTTTCTGCCAGGCTCTGTGGGATTCAGAGCCGGAGAAAAGCGATTGTGCCAATGTCCCCTGCAGAGCATCTGTTGTGGGGAATAAGCTCTGGAGGCACTAACTTCCAGCAGGTCCTCATGCCCAGACTGTAGTTTCTTGGCCCTGCTCGGCCCTGCCTGGGCAGCCAGCTCCCTCCTCTGCACCCCTGCACCCTGGGCAAACTCTGTGTCCCCGGCCATGCTGCACCAGATGCGGGGTGCTTTCACGGCAGGGTCTGCAAGAGTGTGAACGGGACTCCCCTGGGGAGTTTCCTATGCTTCCAGGCAGCACCCCCATATTCACGCGTGTCCCCAAATTAACTCCCCCAGGGAGTCAGTGAAAGAGAACCTCCTTCCTCTCCCCTGGGGCATAAGACAAGGGCAAGGCAGTGAAGACACTTTTCCTGGGCAGCAGAGACAGGTAGGCGGGAAGGACTGGGCCCCTGATGTCTGGGCGGAGAGGGGTGTGGCACGTGTGTTTGTGTGCATGCAGGTGTGGGTGTGCACGTGCTCACCAGTGTGGGTCCCTGAGTTTGTGTAAACCGTACTCACGTTTGTGCTGCTGTGTGAGAGTGTGCATAGGTGAGTGTGTAACTGCATGTGCCCACCGCTCCTGGCTTTGATAGCAAGCAAATGTTGGTGACCGGGTGGCAACTGCTGAAAACAATTGTTTCTAGGCTGCTTAGCACAGCTAAGTGGTCAATGACCGTGGCTGCCTGCTGTCACAGACCCCGGCTTTTCCAGCTCCCCAGCCCAGTGCAAACGCTGAGTACCCCTGGGATGCACCAGGGAGCAAATGGCCTGAGTGGCCTCATTAAGGCGAGTGTTAGTGACTCCCAGGTGAGCAGGCTAGGGGCACCTTTTCCAGGAAAGAGATGGACCAAGAGCAGAAAGGAGAAGCAGACCTGAAGAAATGTGGCTAGTGGGCCCTGCAGGCTGGCAGGTGTGGGGACAGTGAAGGAGCTGGGGAAAGTTTCTCAGAGATGGCAATGGGTGATTACAGGTCTTGTTTTGCAGCCAAAGTTCAGTCCTGGCGATGCAGCTAGGAGGCTAGGTAAAAGTCTGGTGCAGAGGGCAGCTGTCATGGCCCTGCCACAGGGGATTAGCACTTCTTCTGTCACTGTGACACCTTCCCAGCCCTCTTTTGAGCCAATCTCTGTTCAGTTCAAGATTGAAGATTAGCTCTGCATCTGGACTTTAGACTTTAGCCAGGAAAGATGTGGCTGTGATAGGCAAAAGAACGGAGCTTGGATGGGTCATGTCCCCCCAGGTCTTGGTTTCTCCTGCAGGAGCAGAGCTGGTGACCTCAGGGAATTCCTGTGTGTAGGGCCAAGTTCACACTGGGGCTTGGCTGGGTAGGATGGAGGTGCAGAAGTCTCCCCCTGGGGGAGGGGTCAAGTCTCCCAGACCTTCTGGCTCCCTCTTGTCCCTCCCAATTCAGAGGACAAGCAGGACCTGTGCACCTGCTGGCAAAGGCTTTGCACACTCTGGTGTGGACAGCCAGGACGGAGGTGGGAGGGCAAGCCCTTCTGCACCATCAGGATCTGGCCACACCCTGCTCCAGGTCTCCATCCTCTTTCTAGTTTCCCTTTTCCAGAGGCTGGCGGGGACTCCGGCTCTACCCCATATAGACAATGGACATTTGGAGTTCAGGAGCACAGATATGGGCTTAGAAACAGAAGTGTCCCTCCTACTCCTGCCAAAAAGCTTCCCTCAGACACTGGCCCTGGGACTAGGAGGCGCTTGGGTGTGGCTTTGATGACTCCAGAGGGACAGAGCACAGTCCATACAGCAGGTGACACAGTCTTTCCTCTATACTCTGAGGGAAGCTCCTGAAGCCTCTCAGTTCTCTGGCCCCACCCTGGCCAAAACCTGGGTGGAACAAATTGTTGGCATGGAGATTTCTAAAGAAACAGGGGAAAAAGTAGCAGGAAGTGGTTGGGTGAGTCAGGGGGTGTCCCCTGGGGACATGATAGGGACAACTTTCTCCTCAGTGAGTCAGGACCCAGGATACACCCTATAGAGACCTCGGGCCTCTGTCCACCCCACAGTGTCCCAGCTAGTTCTAAGAACCAAACTCTGACTATGGCCAAGAGTGAGAGGCTCTGAGGCTGGGGTGGCCACACTGGCCTGTCACTGCCCTGGCTCAGCCACTGACATCCTATGTGACTCCATACAACTAACCTGACTGAGGTGGCCCTGGTTCCCATCCGTAAGCAAAACACAGAAGGGTGTGGCTGGCTCAGGGAGTGGAAGATGCTGGGTCCCCGAGAGTCCCAGCACTCTCTGGCTGTTTTCATTCTTCCCTCCCCGGCCGGCTCCTGCAGACCCACCTAAGGCTGCACAGGGCTGGGTCAGCTGGGCTCCCTGCCCTGGGAAGCCTCCAGCCCTGGGACAAGATAAGCCCTGTATACAGCTGGCTGTGATATGAGGCAGGAGGCAGGTGTGATAAGAGGCATCTGGGCTGCCCTGGCCTAAGAACTTTTGAACGGGAAGGGTGGGAAAGCCAGGTAGGCTTCAGAGAGGAGATGCTGCATGAACTCAAATGTGGAGACCCCTGGAGAGGGAAAAGGCTTCCGGGCACAGCACTTGTGTGCACTCGGGCAAGAAGGCATTAGAGGCTGTGACTGGGGAGTCACTGGGTCTGAGGGTCATGCTGTGAGGCTGGGGCTCTGGTCAGGCCAGTGTCTGCCTCTGGAGGGTGCTGCATTCCCAGAGCCCATGACCACAACCATCCTTGGGGTGCAGAGAGGGCAAACCTACCCACAATGGGTTTTCCCTCTCGCGGTCCTGCCGGTGGTGCCATAGCCAGGACATGTAATCACTGTGCCCAGGGGCTTAAGTGAGGCGCTGTCTTCACTCAATTAAGGGCCTACCTGCTACACCAGAGGCGTGGCCTTGGTCCTAAATGCTCCCCTTCCCCCAATTTCCTGGGCCTCAGTTTTCCCAGATAGAGGGAGAGAGGCCCCTCCATGTCACTAGCTCTACCAGGATGGAGCCCCCTCCACCTCCTCCAGGCTTAGAGGAGGTTTTGATGACCCTGCTCAGGCAGCCCTGCCTGCGAAGAGGGCGGGGGGCTGGGTGGCGGTGCCATAGCCAGGACGTATAATTACTGTTTCTAGCCAGAACAGATGAGGGGGAAGAGCAGGAGCTTTGCGGTAGAGACTTCCCTCACCACAGAAAGTTCTGAGCTGCCTCCCCCAGTGGAGCCCTCTGAGCAGCACAGCCAGTGCCAGCGTTGCCCACTCTGATGCTCGACTTCCTCTCGGGAGCCTACATCTGCAGGGGCGGGTTTGTAAGAGGGCACATGGCCCCCCGGGTGACCACCAGCCTCCTCTTACTCTGGCTTCCTGCTCTTAGCCAGGCACCTTCATGAGCCCGCTGCATGCAGCCACCCAGGCCCGGGCCTCATCCGGCAGATATCGCTAGCCCACTGGACCTTTCCCAGACAGGTCCCACATCCCCCCAGTTGACTGGGGAACTTTTCCTTGTGTTAAAGGAGCCTTCATTTCTAGCTGGCAGAGGCTTCCAGCAGGCCCTGGTGCCCACACTTTGGAAGCACCAAGTGGAAATGGGGTCTCCCGCAGGGCAGGGCTTGGAACCACATGCCTACAGTTATGGGCAGGAGAGTGTTGTCCCTGAGGGCCTAGATGTGGCCAGCATTCCCTCAGTCAGGGCTTCTCCCTGGGGACCAGATGTACTCCTTGCCCACAGTGGGAGGGTACCAAGGGGTTAAGTGAGGGGCTATAATCACTCAACCAAGGAGCTTCCCATCACTGGGACCAGGACAGCCAGAGGCTGACGCCCATAACTAAAAGAGGGCAGGAAATTAGCAGGCCCCTCAGGGTCTGAAATGCAGTCAGGGTTCTGTCAGAGGCAGGTTCTGTTTGATGCAAAGAATTAGTACTTTTTAACTGGGAATCAGTACCCTCTAAATTAATGAGCTCCCTGTGCCCAGGGTTGTGTAAGGTGAAGCCACTTGGCATGGAGGCCTTTCAGGGGGACCTAGCTGGGCATGGGTACAGTGAGGTGGCCAGAGGTCCTGGGACATAGGCTTTGTGTTGGGCTGAGGGTGGTAGTTCAGATGGCTGTGGGGGCATTCTGCTCTCAGGCTTCTAAATCCTGGCCTAGTGGTGTCTGTCCAATGTCAGGCAAGGAGGAATGCTGGAGACCGTCTGGGGCTAGAATCTGGACCACAGCTTCCATTTTACTGGTGGGGAAACAGAGGCTCACAGAGGCATAGAGACCTGTCAGAGTGCACAGTGAGTTGTCAGGGCAGGACCATGCCCTCAACCTCTTGCCTCCTACCCCATGATTTTTGCTGCTCCACAGAGTACACATTCATGCTGCACAAACACATATACACTGAGATGGGTGTATACAGGGTACACATGATGGATCTTGTGTAGGACATTCTCAAGGGCCCCCTCAGGCCCTGGATCCTGGGATGGGGGCTCTTCAATGGAGCCTTTTCTTTTCTCCACCCTGAAGTAGGGAAAAGAAAGAGGAAGGGAAAGAGGAAACCATTGCTTTGTGTATTGTTCCTTGTCAGGAAGACGAAATGGCTTCTGGGAGCAAATAAAGGACCCTTTCAGACCAGCTGCTTTCTCACTCAAGGGGGCTCCTTCCCTTCCCTGCTCCCCTCCCCTTTCTAGCCAACAGTAGCACCTAAGTGGGTATATAATATCAGTGACACACTTAGAAATGTCACCAAATATGCCAGTGAAACATGCAGCTCAACCATCCCATCTAGAACCTTGTAACACATACAGACCCTAGCCATACAGAGCACAAAGGAGGGTTCAGTGTACCCCGTCAGTACCTGTCTAAATGTCCCATGTGGGCTTAAGAAGAGTGTCTGTTCTTTACTCTTCTTTAATTCTGTTTTCCTGAAATCAAGCTTGTTAATTTTGTGGTTCAGTTCCTCCAATTCATGTTATTAGCACTTTTTTTTTTGACTGTATCATTCTATCAGTTTCTAAGGGAGGACTGTTAAAATCTTTCAATCTGGGAGTAGATTGATCCAATTCTCCTTGTAATTCTATCAATTTTTATGTCATTTGTTTTTGGCTATGTTGTTTGGTGCACACAAGTTGAGGATTTTTATAGTTCTTTGATAGATTTTTTTCATTTAATCATTGTGTAATAAACCTCTTAAAGTCTAACAAAAGAGAGAGAGTCACCTCAGGGCCCATCCCTGGACACACACATGTTGCCACTCATGGATAACAGGCAGATGTACAAAGCCACATTTTGGGTGCCATGGATGCCACCATGTGCACATGTGAACACTCACAGAGAGGTGATATAGTGGGGTCTGCAAGGTTCCCCCTGCTGCCTGATACTAAGTCCTGGAGGCACCAGGGTGGGCAGGGCAGGCCTTGATGTTACCTTTCCTCTGCTCCTTGACAGCAGATGCTCAGAGCCTCAGCCATGCCAAGCTCTGGAGCCTGCTGCTCCACAGGGGTGGGGTGCCAGTATGCCCAGACCAAATTGGGGACCCTGGTCCTCAGATGTTACTCCATTGACCTGTTTGCAGATGGCAGGGAGAGTTCAGATCCCATTGGTTGGAAAGGTCAGTCCTGAAGCGTTGGACATGCTGGCAGTCACAGAGTCACCTTTTGCCAACTCCCGAATCCAAGCTGGGAACAGCTAGGGCCTTTGATAGCCAGCACACTGGCCCATGAGCATGAGGTGGCACATACCCCTGGGCAGGAATCCAAGCTTTGCTGCCTCCTCCCTGGGCCTCGGCCTCCCCTCTGGCCTCTCACTGAGTCTTGGCACAGGAGGACTGGTAGGGCCCCGTGACTGGCAATTGACCTGTTGTTTCCTGGCTAGACTCCCATGTCCAGAGTGCTCCCTGACAGTCAGGATGCCTTGAGAGAGGTGGGAGCTCTAGAACATTATATCTTTCTCTGCTCTCCTGTTAGCACACATGAGCCTCTCCTGTAAGGCTTGGACAGGGAGCTGTGGGGCTCCCGGGCTGGGAGGAGGTAAGGTGCCCATCTGGGAGGCAGGTGGGTGGGGGCAGAAGTTAATCACAGCCAGGGGGCCTGGAGGTCTTCTTGGTGCTGACAGGTCTGACTGGGGCCTTAAGCAGTGAGCTTACACGGGTTTGGTGCTCAGATGGAGAACTTAGAACTTTCTAATGCTTCGGAAGAATTGTGTGGAGTATGCGCTTGTTCACACTTGCATTCACAAAATCGATTTTACTATTTTAAATTTAACCAATAAGATATAAGCCCTGGGCCAAGCAAAACTATGTGGTAATGTACAAAAATATATTTGTTCTCTAGTAGGTAACTGTATCTGAGATTGGCCCTATTGAAGCAATTGTTTCAAATTTAATAGGTTGTGTAAGTTAAATAAGGTTTTTTTTTTGTTTTTTTTTACCTGCTCTTTCCTGGACATGGGGTATTAATGGGCCTTTAACTGTGCCTTCTAATTATTAATTATGTTTTCCCACATGCAAGTAATGCAAGTGGATTAAGTGGTTGAAGAAAGGCTGCCAGTAGATGTTGATGCAACCAGGGGCTGCTTATCAGGGTGGTAGTAAGGAAAGGGGCGTTAGGAGAGGCAGGTTGCTGTTAGGGGGATGTTAGGAAGGGGCCACCTCCTGGAGGCTCCCCTGCCCCTTCCCAAGGACTCAGAACACTGGGCCTGGCACCATGACCTGCTCTGCTTCCTTTGCACGGGAAGTGGTGTCTTTGGGCAGGGGCTGGGACTCTCAGCCCTGATCAAGAACCACAGAAGATGAGCTGCATCTGGAGGAGGGTGAGGAGGGGATGGGGTGGGGGGCTGAGCAGGAGCCCCTACAGCTGCGGCCCCAGGAGTCAGGGAGGAAGGGCTGGTTTCAGGATTCCCGCCAGCTAGCCATTAGGCTGACCCTGAAGAGCATGGCAGCAAGTGAGCAGGAAAAGGAGTTGAGCTGCACTGGGCCTCCTGGTGTTAGTGCAGACGAGACACCCCAATCTTCCTCCACCTTCCATCCCTCCATCCAGCCATCCTGCCAGCAGTGCCGGGGACCCTCATTCCCACCGCACACCTGTGTAGACTGGGCCCTTTTCTCTGCCTGTCCTCTGCCTGTCCTACAGAAATGATAAGAAAGAACCAGAAGAACCACAATCTCTCTATCCTCTGCAGCCCTTTCCAAATGTCCCAAGACAGCCCCTCTTGCCTTTGACTCTCTCAGGATGCTCTAGAGAGTAGGTAGGGACCATCAGACCATTTTGCAGATGGAGAAACTGAGGACCAGGGAGAGTCAGGCTGTAGTCATGGTGCCAGCAAGTATAAAATCAGGATCCGAACAAAGGGCAGACTGCCTGACCTTGAGGCAGGAAGAGAGCTAGGCATTGCCCAGAGGGCTGGCTAGGGGCCGGAGGGCACACAGAGCAGGGGTCTGCCAGGAAGGGCCAGAGCTGGGACTACAAGGCAGGGGAGGGGATGTGAGTCATTCCCTGTAAACCAGGGAGGCAGACAAAAGCTGGAAGAGAATTGTTCTTATAAGATGGTCTTGGGCAGGGCTGGGAAAACCTCTGCAGGAGTGGAGGTATGCCCCCCACCCAGGATTCTGCAGAATATTCTGCAGCCTTAGAGGGACCCCGGCACCCTCAGGATGGGAGCTGGCCAGGGAGATTCGGAACTCTGGTTTGTTGGGACACTGCCCTGCCTGGGAGAAGGCAGCCCAGGTAGCACATTTAGCCATCTTTGCAAGTGAGCCTTTGTGACCTGGCCTGGTTGTCCAGTGTGGGTACTCTGCCCCCACCTCACAAAGCAGGGTGCCAAGTCCCCTGGGGAGGATCCTCCTCGTGCAGCTGTTGGAGAGAGAGTGCTCTGGTGACCTCATGACGGCTCTCATTCTCTTATTTTTCCATGAGTCATTTTTCTAAAAGTGGCCTAGGAGCAGTGGCAGCCAGACTGTAGTGGCGAGACCTGGTGGCCAAAGAAAGGGGGTGGGGGAGAACCAGAGCTGGGGGCAGAAGGATGACAGAAGGAAACACAGGGAAGCCAAGGCCAAAGGAAAGCGGAGAGAGACTCTGGGTCAGGGCTGGAGAGAGACCGGATGGGGAAGAAGAGGCGGGGTGGAGACTAGAAGACAGGCACAGAGCAGAGACCGTGGTGCCAGGAGAGCTAATGGGAGAAGGTACCACCCAACTTTGGGATGTTTAGATGCAGCAGAGCACAGGGTGGAAAGTTCTGGACTTTGAGGCATGAAGCAATGTCCCCACCTGGACCCTTCCACCCACTTGCTTCTTTCTAGTCTCCTGTAAGTGTCACTGACTGTCTCCTTCCATTACTGGGCCTTGCCACTTGCCTAAGGTCTTGGGAACCCTGGAGTACCCCATCCTGGATGTAGCCAGTTCAGAGGCCCCACCTCATCCCAAGCATCAGGGCAGAGTAGGCAGGTACTAGGACTGGGCTCAACATGAGTGGGAGGGGACTGATGAGGTGTGTGTGCCTGGGCGGTGCCTTGCTTCCTCTGGGCACAGTGAAAGCACTGTGCCAAGGCCTGGGACTCTTGGAGATCTTGGGACACAGTTTCTGCTTTCCCTGCTCACCAGGCCTCATTTCTGACCCCTCTCCCCTACAGCTGGCTCATGGTGTGAACTCAGGCCAGGGCCTGGGCATCGAGATCATCGGCACCCTGCAGCTGGTGCTATGTGTGCTGGCCACCACTGACCGGAGGCGACGCGACCTCGGGGGCTCAGCTCCCTTAGCCATTGGCTTCTCTGTGGCTCTGGGACATCTGCTGGCGGTGAGTGGAGGGCCTTCCCATGAGCAGTGGGCTGGAGAGGGCAGGGTCAGGTGGGGAAGCCCTGTGTAGGCCCTACATGGGCAATGACGGCCTCTGGATAAAACTCCACTGCAGTGGGGATGGCAGCCCAGCTCTGGGGGTGGAGGTGTGCTGCCCAGAACAGGGGACACAGCACCTCTCTTCTGGGTCTGATTGCCCCTCCTTGATCCGTCCCTCTTAGTTCTCTCTCTTTCTCACCTGTCTCTCGCCTGTCACTTTCTCTACATCCTTCCCACTCCCAGATTGACTACACTGGCTGTGGGATTAACCCTGCTCGGTCCTTTGGCTCCGCGGTGCTCACCCACAACTTCAGCAACCACTGGGTAAGCCGGGGTTTTGAGGTCTCAGGGCCAGTTCAACACCACCACATGGCATTGTTTCCTCCACAGGGCCTCTGGGAGGCTGCCGGGGCAGAGGAAATCAGGAAATGGAGGCCTGAGATGATGGGGTGATGGCACCACATTTCAGCAGAGTTAGGCCCAGCTCTGCCCTCCTAGTTCAGACCTGCCCACCTTGCCCCATCGACTGGCCCCTGAGCCACCTGAGAAGCACAGTAGAAGTCCTACCTCTGCCACTTTCTGATTCAGGGTGACCTCAGGCAGGCTGCTCACCCGCCCTGTTAGTGCCTCACTTCCCCAAGCTGTGAGGTGGCATATGATGGCTCTTCCCTGCCCGAGTGGGAGAAGAATCCCAGCTAAGCAGCTCTAATTGTCACTGATGCGCATGTTCCAGGTCGACCCTGTGTTAGACTGCACTGTCGCTGAGGCCCATCCAGGGCCAGGGCAGTGGTGGAAAGTGGGCAGTGAGCATCTTCAGGAGGGGCTGGAACTGACCTGCCTGACTCGGCCCACACAGTGGCCAAGAGATGCCCCTCTACACAACCTAGCCTGGGCCTGTCCCGGGAGACACTGAGTCAGGAGGCTGGGGCACAGCCCCACCTGACTTTGTCCAGACACAGATTGGGGAGAACCTCCAATGGAGTGGGGGGTGAGGGTAACTCAGAAGAGCCTCCCAGGGAGGAACTTTCGGGTGCACTTCTGATCATGTCTGCTCTGCTTTTAGATCTTCTGGGTGGGGCCGTTCATCGGGGCAGCCCTGGCGGTGCTGATCTATGACTTCATCCTGGCTCCACGCAGCAGTGACCTCACAGACCGCATCAAGGTGTGGACCAGCGGCCATGTGGAGGAGTATGACCTGGATGCAGACGACATCAACTCCAGGGTGGAGATGAAGCCCAAATAGAAGGGCCTGGCCTAGGCATCCACGTGGGGGGCAGGGGCAGGGACGGGCGGAGGGAGGGGAGGGCTGAAATCCATATTGTAGACACTCTGCCAAACTGGCCAAAGTCACTCCCCAAGGTCTGCTGGACCTGCATGGTCAGGCCTCGTTGGAGGTGTTTCTATCACTTTCTGTGTTTTTCTGTTTCCTGGCCTCAAAGCTTCCTGGGGACCAAGATTCACCAATTCAACCCTCCTTTGTTGTCACTGAAGAAGTGAAAGAGAGGGACCCGTCTGCTATTGTCCCCTCAGAGTGTGATGGGACGTGTGCCAGAAAGGCCCCCCTCACTCCAAGTGGGTCGCCAGCTCACCTGCCACAGGGGACTGAGGTCCTACTGTATTGCCTTAGTGCCTTTCGGCAGTGCCCTCCTTCCCTGACAGGCACTGGCCCCTGGGCTGCTTGCAGGGGAAGACAGCAGGCAGAAGGGTGCAGGTGTCAGACAAGCTTTGCCCCTCAGTTCGCTTGTTCCCGAGGTAACCCCACCCAGATTCGCTGTATGACTTGGAATTGTCTCTGTCTCGGGGTCTCAGTGGCCTCCATCTGTAAAGTGGTAAGGGCAGGGAGAGCTGTGTGGGTTTTGCACGAGCGCCACGGGTTCCAGAAGGTATGATCTAGACTGGTGCAGCTCCGTCCACTTGTCCTGGGCTCTTTCCCAAGTGCATAGCTGTATTCATATCTGTTTGGTTCTGCAGTCTTGCAGACAAGCTCTAGCACAGAGATGGACAGCTAGTCCAGGTAGCTGAAGGTGCCTGTTCCCTGCGGGGGGCTTCCGTAGACAGGGCCTGCTGTTGCAGAGTGTAGGCCATTTGAGTGGCCAAGGAAGGACACTCAGATTCCCTCACTGAGGTTTAGCTGGTCTTTCCATCTATCACAGCATGAACTTCAACACTATTCCAGCGTAGACCCAGGACACCGTTATGTGGGTGTGTTTAATGAAGAGCACCCAGGTTATCTGAGGGCACAAGCTTGAGGACAGAAGGCAGATCAGTCTGTGGTGACAGCTGCCCTTCGGAGGGGCTCCAAGCCTGGAGCTGGTCCAGAGCAAGGAAGAGTAATTCCCATCATGAGGTCCTGTTGGAGCCATCTGGGGCTTGCTTTGTGACCCCGGGCCACGGCCTTCTTTCCTCATTGACCTGACTTGACGAGGCAGCTCCTGCTGCAGCCCAGGGCCAGTTCAGAGCAGAGTCCGACCACTCCACTCTGCAAGTCTGTTGGACTCCACCTGGCCAGAGTACCTCCACTACCGTGCCATAGCCATGATGCCAACATAAACTGAGAGACATGGTCACCATCTCACAGATGTTTAGAAGCAGGAGGAGAAAGGGAGTCCTGAGCGGTCACTAGCACATTACATCTGCATGCTCTCTTCTCCATTCTCTAGCAGGCACTTCCAGGCTATTTAGCAGCTAAAGAAAATGAGGCCCAAGGTCCCACAGCTAGATAATGATCTGGCCATTCTAGCAATCGAGGTCATATCTGGCTCCTTCCTGAACTGTGAGCGGACTCCTCTCATTCTCAGCTTCTCAGTTTGTGCCTGGGCAATGGCCAGGGGCCAAGATGGGGAAGGTTGTGATGGAGTGGGAGGGGTAGACCCAGCCCTGCCTGGTTCTGGCTGCTGTGTCCCAGGACCCTGCATCTGTGCGCTCAGCATTTATGCCTCTTTGGAATTGGAATTTTATTACATGTTAAGAAAATAAAGGAAAATTACTATAATGTCCTCTAGAGTCCTGTGGTTTTTCTTCTTCTGGTGCTACATCCCTACACGTGCTCTCTGGATCCCGCTGTTGAGACCTGGTGTGGGTGGGGACACAGCCTCCTTCCTGTGCTCAGAACCCTTGGGCCCTGGGGATGAATACAACCACAGCGCAGAACTCCGGAGGGACACAGGGCACTGTCCCTAGGAGAGAGGCTTCTGGGGCCTGGTGGGGTGGCCTCGGATGTCTTGGGCTAGCTGAGGGGGGCAGAGGTCCTGATCAATTTAAGCAGGGAGGGTACAAGGCTTAGAGAAAGCAAGGCTGGAGTCTGACAGCCATGTTAGTCCCTACCCACTCTGTCAGAGCAGGTCCTGGAAGCCACAGACCTGCCAGGCCTCTCCCCCACTTCCTTCAACTCATGCCTGGATCTCACCACACCTGGGCTGGGTGCTGAGGCCCCTAGGCTCTGCCCCAGGGAGCTTGGGCCCATGGGGAACAGACTAGTTCTTCAGCGTCACATGACACCAGTGCTCTGTCAGCTAATACTTGGGCCTGGCTTTCTGATGCTCCCCTCGCACACCTGTGCTTGGGACTATTTGCCCCCAAAAGGGCCAGCTCTATTGAAAGACCAGGTGCTTGGTAACAAGGAACAGGCCTGGGTCAGGCTTGTGTCTTCCACTGAGGCCTGGTGTCTGGAGGCTACCATCAACCCATAGCATTCTGCCCAGACCACGTGTGCGGGCATCACCATGGAGTGGATGGAGCTGAGAAGGGATGTGTAGGAAGGTCCTGGCACCCTAACACTGCTCCTGAGAGACCCATAGGCCCTGCTCCCTCTGTGGAGGCCCCAAATGATGTGACACAAGGAAGGCTGGGGCAGTAGAGGACCATGGTTACCCTTTGAGAGCCATGTCCATGTAGTGGAAACAGCCTTCCTTATTCTTGAAAGAGCCTCTGGGCCTCTGGGCTGCTTCAGCCTCTGCAAATGGCCCCAGCTTCAGGGTGAGCTGTTCTGAATGGGAGAGGGACCATGTGGCTGTAGGAATTGTGCAGAGGCTAGCACAGTGCACCCCAGCCCCATCTGTGGGGTGTACCTAGCCTTTCCTACAGCCCTGATGGGCTTGTCTCCTTACATTGTCCTGTTCTCCCAGGTGTGGAGCCTTCTCTATTCCCATTGTGGACCCCGGCCCCACCCCATTCCACCTCCGTCCCATAACAGAGCCTTTCTTATGATATTGCTTCCAGAAGTTAGGACTTGCAGACTCCTTGAGCCTAGAGGTAAGGCCTGAGAAGGGGTTGGAAACTAGGGTTTCTGGAGACCTATTAGGTGTGAGGAGCCTGCTGCAACAGTGCATACATTCTCTTTTATCTTTACAACTACTTTGCAGAGTAGGGAGGTCCCCATTTACAGAAGATGCAAAGGCCTTCTGAAGATGAACCTATTTGTCAAAGGTGGCAGAACTGAGATTTGAACCTACTCTGCTTGACTTAAAGACTGGGCTTTGCTTAGCTTTGGGCCAGCAGGGAAGCCATCCTGCACTGCAGCTGTTCCTCCTCCTGCTAACTGGTGAGGGGGAGGAGGGAAGGGCCAGCCCAGGAGCTTGTGGCATCAGAAGCCCCTTTCAATCCAGTGCTGCCCGGAAGTGGTGTCAGTTTGAGATCCACTAGCACCACCAGGCTGCGGCTGCTCCCCTGGCACTGGCTCCCTCCCTCTGGGAGCAAAACAGCTGGTGATCTTGCTTGCCCACCAGAGTACTGGACAAAGGGAAAGGCGCTACTATACTGCAAGGGCTAATGAGGCCCCGAGACAGGCCTCAGCTACCTGTTAGACCTGAGTCCAATAGCTTTGGGGCCAGGCTGGTCTGGACTCTCCTTCAGCCCGTGGGCTCGGCACTCCAGGCACCCATCTCCCTGGGGTCATCCCAGATCCCCTCTGCTCCTGTGCCGTCCAGCCCAGCACAGAGGAGAGGTTTGGGGGCTCCTCGGGCAACTAGAGTCCTTCTCTGTTTTGTTCATCAGAATTTAATTGAGAGAGCAGATTTCCTGAAAGCTTCTAGGACCCAACCTTTGTCCTTAGGCTGCTAAGCATTCAGGTGATTGCCCACGTGAGGTGCTCCAACCTGTTGAACCTCCTTGGCCAGGTCCCCGTTAAGACCAAGCACAGGTCATTTTGTCTAGCAGACTCCTCCCTGATCAAATCGCTGAAGTGGATCCACGGGGAAGACTGGGGGCCAATGCAGAAAGCTGCATCCCTCTGGTCTGGCTGACGAGGAACCAGGATGTAATCTAGCAGCCACCGAAGCCTAGAACATTCCTCTTTTCATTAAACTCAGAAGAGCACAAAGCTGTGATTCTACAATTGTCCCACGTATTCTAAGGCCCCCAGGAACCCTGGAGTAGATCAGAAGATTTTCCAAAACTATTTCCAGGGAATACCAGTGCAAGCCCCGGGATGAGTGTTCTTATCAGCTGGAGGTTGGGTTTCCATCACACATATATGTATGACCTCAAACATTGAGTTAGTCCATCCTGGGTTCTGAACATTTAGGAGTCTAGGTTCCTTACAGCCTATATTCTCCCTTTTGATATTTCTCTTCTAGAATCAAGGGGATTCGTTTTCCCAGATGCTGGAGAAGTACTCAGATGTCTGTAGGGAGTAGAAAGGCTCTCTGAAGGCACTTGCCATAGGGTCAGTCAGGTGGTATGTTAGTTAGATTTGCTAGAACCAGTGGTCGTAAGAGAGCAGATTTAATAGGGGACATTTATAGATTACAATATTCACCCAGAAGCCAAATGCAGAAGGTGCCAAATGTCCATCTAGGCACTGGAGACCCAAAACATCCAATTGAGGGCTGGGAGCCCACAGCACTGTCCCATGTATGTCCCATGTCTGCACATGATGGCTGGAGCCAGGATACGACGCTCGCAGCAGAGATGACAACCAGAGCTCCTCCGAAGCAACAGCGGCCATCCTCGACGACAGCAAGGCCCCGAGCTCCTTCCTCGACGAGGACAGCTGAGCCCCCTCCAGAAGAACCAGCCGCAGCAGAGCTTCTCCTGGGAAACAGCCCGCCAACTAGCTACGGCTCCCACTCTGCCTTATGTTGCATCAGCAACAACCCTCAGGTGGATCTCGTACGCCCAGCATCACACCGACTCAGTCCAGCTGGGCGTTCTGGCTCAAGTTGCCCGTATTAGGTCCACCACAGGTGGTTAAGCACAGATGTGATGGACTTCAGTGGGCTCTTCAGGGTGTGACTCTGGCCCAGCCCCTGGCACTGGTGTCCATGCACTACGTCCCGATGGAAGGGTGCGCATAGCTCAGGGAGCCCCTTGTCACTTGACCCTAAGAACCCTGGTAGCTTCTGAGGACTTGGTATATGTATATGTCTTTGGGGTTCCCAGGCTGGTCCTCAGTGTCCCTGGAACCAAAGCCAGGAGTTGGGCTGGAAAAGCACTGGAGGAACCCAGTGGTGTGTGGGCCTGTGGGCCGGCTAGGCTTGTGCTGGTCCACTGGGATTTTCCACCGCTCCTAGGGGCATAACTTCACTGGGCAGAAGCCTCTCAAGGAGGGGACAGTGATTAATGTTTTATGGGTGAGCTGCTGGGCATGATGCCTTGTTTTCTTTAGGTTTAGAATACAATGAGGACGATGAGTGGAATTTGCTGTGGAGCGTGGGCGAGGCTGTTCTTGGGGGCTGACATCCAAGGTGATGATGTTTTCTGCTCTTAATGTCAACAAGGGAGGAAGCCGCCTGTGCAGGGAAGGCAGGCAAAGCCCTTGCTCATAGGGTCAGCTTCATCAACCTCTGAGCAGAGGCCTATGGCAAAGGGCCAGTGAGTCCCCCAGACTAAGGGATTCTGCTCATCCCAATAAAGCCACCTCCTCTGCATGTAGGATTTCTCTTATTTTTCTGTTCTTTCCAATATGTTGACCAGACATGGGGTGAGGGCACAACCAATCCTCAGCCATGTGGCAGGTACAGCTTCTTCTGTTCTTAAAATGTTGAAAAAATTCTGAGTGGAAGATAGCATTCAATGCATGTGACAGAAGGGTCTACACCGCAAGGGCCAAGAGCTGGGTGTGCGTGTGCGTGTGCGTGTGCGTGTGCGTGTGTGTGTGTGTGTGTTCCTGGATGGGGGTGACTTATCCCTCAATACTCTGCTTGGATTCATCTCCTGATCTGTCCTAAGACACTTCCAAGTGATTGTCACTCATGGGACAGCCTGGAATAGTACTCAGGTTGGACTCTCTGAACTCAGGCAGTCCAGCCCCAAACCAGACGTACTGCACAGTCGGAGGCTGGAGAAAGGTCATCAGCCCACAGTCGCCCTGTCCCTAAGAGATGTCACCACGATGGGCCTGTACTAGTTTGCCTGTCACCAGCCTGCCAACCAGCTAGGAAGTTGGCTCCAGGAGGCTGACCTGGCTGGGTTTGTTAGGGGAGACCCGGCACACTCTTTCCAGTAAGCTGCAAAGTAGGTGAGTTATACAACTTGGAGAAGAGTGTCATCTATTTTCCCTCTGCCGTAGTGACATAAGGGAAGAGGGTGGAGCAAAGACTGTGAATGAATCTAATCCAGAAAGAGCAAAGACACAAGATGACGACAGGCTCAGAATTAGAGCCCCATTTGCTATAGTCTTGAACATTCTAAAAGTAGGCGGTGTCTCCTGGAACTTCACTACTCTTTAAGCTTAGTTTATATTTTTCATAATGTAACTCAAATAAATAGCAATAACTTATGCCTTCAGAGAACTCAGAAAACCAAAACAAATTAAATCTACATTGCCAAGAAATGCATCTTAATTCCTTAGATTATTCATTTAAAGTTGCTGGCTGGAGGCGAAGCCCAGGCCACATGAAGCTGTTAAAGTATTTTGAATATCACCTTGGTGTGCACGGGTGCATGTGTACGTTTGAGTGTGTGCATGGCTAAGAGTGTGTGTATGCGTGTGCGTGTGTGTGTGTGTGTGTTCAGCTCACTGGAGAGTGCTGTGGAGTCCATCTGCCGGCTGTCCACACTCACTCTGAGCCGACTGTGAAGCTGCTGCAGTCTCCTGGGTCCTGGGGGGGACCTGGCTGCTGGGAGAAAGTATGACCATCTCACCACTTTCTGGTCACTGTCTTGAAGGCTGGCTTGAAGGAAGGCTTCCCCTAGTCCAGCTGGAGCTGTGAACACTGAGCGGCCCTTCCACAGACCCAGTCACAGGCTGAACCAGCATCACAGGTAGCAGCAGATGACACTGCTGTGTCCTGCTGTGAGGAGCCAGGCCCTTGCTGGAAGCCATCCCCTCCTCACTGCCCAGCTAGGCCCACAGAACCCACATCACCTTCCCCCTTGTTGGCTAAGAGCCATGTGTAAACTCAGCCCTTCTTCCTGGGATCAGTTACACACAACGCTGTTGTTTCCTTGTCAGATTTTTCTCAATGAGACACATGATAAATTCCAGATTGGTAAGAAGGCTGTGACCCTCTGCCTTCGTTTATCCCGGGTGCTCAGTGGACGCTCCCCCACCCCGCAGTGAGGCCCTGGAGACGATGCCCATGCTTAGGGAGCGGCGGTGTGGACAGAGCTGGTTTCAGGTCAGTACAGAGGCAGGTTTTGGAGGAAGGTCACAGGAGGTGTGGCCTGTAGTTCCAACAGGCAACCTGGCCTGAGCTAACTGCCTGGCACATGACAGAGCCCTGAGACTGACATTCAGGGTGCCCTTTCCAAATCCCACAGTCCACTCACGGGTATGAGCCTCTACGGCAGAATGCTGGAGGCGCGGAACTTACCCATCCCACTTTACACCAGCTCCATTTTGCCTCCCGCCTCACTTTACTGTCCTCTCCTTCCACGTGCCTCTCTGTAGACCTGCAGATGTAGCCTTGCTCCACAGCCTGCAGGATTCCTGGGCCCTGAAGTGAGATGACTCTGTTCAGTTGTTCGTGAAGTTCCCAGGAGTCATCCATGCACCTGGGTTGGGGCTGATGAGCTGGTGGTACCTTCATCCGAGACAAACTCCAAGAATTCCACAGCTGCCAGGGACCTCCTGGACAGGGAGGGGCAGCACATCTGCCTCCAGGAATGTGGGGCCCAGAGACTCCAGGCCTGGGAATGCCTCACCGGCTGCAACTTCCATTCCGGAAGATTTTGAGGACCCCACTCCTGCCCCTCCTCTTCCTTCTCCCTGTGTGGGAAGCTACCCCAATTTCCCTTGGAGGGCCTTTCGGGAAAGGAAAACCCTAGAGAGTTAGATTTGAAAAGAGCTTAGCAGCTGTGGTGGTAAGACCCACAAGCACCATCCCGCCCTGGCCAAGGCCCAAGCAAGCACGCTTAGGTGGGTTGCCTGCCCTCTGAGGTCCCTGCCAAATGGCGGCTCCGGCTGTTGGAGCCCTCGACTGCTTTTCACAGATGTGGGGTGAGTTTGGAAACTGTGTCGATGCAGGTCCGCACACCAGAGGCTCTGGCAAGGGCTGCAGGAAAAACTCACTTGATTTAAGCCAGTGTTCAAACTTGTCTTTCCACAGAACACTCTTTTGGAAGTAATGTGAGTTATTATTTCAGAGCTCTGGTTGTCTACAAAACCTGTATTGTAAATGTTGGCCCGGGCACTATCTCTGAGGGCCTCTCAGCTTTCAGATTCCCTTATTTAAACCCCCAACGTGGCTTCATTTATCAAAACCTCTCCTGGGGGCAGGTATGAGGGAAGGGGAGTTTCAGAGTTCAGAATGAGGCGCTGAGGAAGTGGGAGGAGGGGAGGCAGGCAAGAAGTGTGTGTGTGTGTGTGTGTGTGTGTGTGTGTGTGTGTGTGTGTGTATGCGAGAGAGGTAAAGGAGAGAGAGAAAGACAGAGAGAGAGGGGAAGATGGGAGCTGAGCATGGCCAGGCAGGTGGTGGGACCCTCCTACCTGGAGTGCCTGTACCTCCTGGCTCATCACTGATTAACCCCTGCCCTGCCTTGGCCCGCCCTGCTGGGTGCATGTCCGGGAGCAGCAGGAGGGCAGCAGGCACCTGGCACTCTGAGAAGGCCCCCAGGGACAGAGCCTCCAGGAATCATTGACTGTCCTCTCTGGGGTTGGTGTCCACGCCAAGCCCCTGGAGCTGTGGGCAAAGGTGGCGGAGGGAGGAGTGAGCCCCATTCCGACCTTTCCAAGACGGGCTGACCCAGGGCCTCCTGAGTGGTCTCAGCTCACAGAGGCTTCCTTGCTGCCCAGGCCAGCACAGCCAGAGAAGGGCAAGGAGCACAGGGCTGGGAGTTGGCCAGAGCACTAGGCTTCCTCTGTCCCTGACTTGGGACAGTACCTTGGATCAGGCCTTTCTCCCTTCTGGGCCTCAGTTTCTCCCTCCATGCAATGGAAATTGAATTTGAGAATCTGAAAACTCTTAGGGGTAGGATTTTGCCCCGAAACTTTTTAAAACCTCATGCGAGAAAGCCATGTCCTGTGTGTTGTGCTTGGGGTCTTGTCATGGAGACCCCGGCTAGCATACTTCTGTACCTCTGGCCTAATTGGTGCTTCATGGACTCTGGGCTTGCTCAGTTCTGCTGTTGGTGACACACAGAGGGGAGGGACTTGAGCCCTTCCTGGTGAGCTCCAGGATGGTGAGAAGACCTGGTGACCCCAAGGCGAAGGCTAAACTGAGTACCTGCTGTCTGCCCACCTCCCTAAAGTGCAGACTGACACTTGCCCCAGAGGCCTGTGGCACCCACCCCCAGCCTCCCCAACTTGCCTGGGCTGGGCCTTGGCCCCACTAAGGCCCAGGGCAGTCTTCTCTGCCTTGATCCCCTGTCACACAGCATGGAAGGAACCCCCAGAAGGGCCATGGCAGGCTGTCCTTGACAGGGCCCCCTCTCCACCCTGGCTACTGGAGTGAGACCCACTCAGGCCCAGGTAGGAGGATCCTGTGGCCACCCTCCCAGACCTGGCTGCCATTCCACACATCAGGGCTCATTCAGGGGGAAAGAGCATCCGGGCACCTCAGCCTCATGCTCAGAGAAGCTGCCAGAAGGGCCCCTTCCAGGTTTAGCACTCCTGGGCCCATTTCGGAGCCCTGTCCACAGGCCTGCAACCCCCACCCCACTGCATACTAAGCCTTTGTGGGGACCTTGGGGCAGGTCCTGGGGTTAATGGGGTGAGGAGGAGTTGGGGCCCATAGCAGGAGAGGCTGGGTATCCTGGGATAGCTATATTTATATTAGGGGCTGCAGGCACCTGCATATGATGACATTATAACTCGAGGTAGGAGCTGGAGATGAACAAAGCCCCACACCTGGCCACCTATTAACAGAGCTGAGAAATGGAGAATAGAGAGGAAGGACCTCCCTAAGCTACAGTGCAGGGCGTCACAGGGCAGGGTCCGGAGCTCTTTCTGCTCTTTCTTGCTCAGTGCAAGCGAGCTCTGGCTCTCAACTCCAACTGCCTGTTGCTGTGGCCAGTTCTGGTCTCTCCCTTCCCTGTCCCTGCTGCCTGTGCCCCAGTTCCTGGAGACTAGTCACAGGGGTGGGGTAGCGCTGGACAGTGGAGAGGAGAGGGTGCCTGGGGTCCAAGGGGAGGCCAGGGTGCTACTGCCAGGATCCAAATGCCGGGCTGTGGTGTGCACAGAGAAGAGGGAGCCAGGGCTGAAGCGGCTGCTGCACACAGGGCAGCCTGGGGTGCTGTGGGTTTCAGGGTGGGGCCTGGGCTTTGGGGGTTGGGGATCCCAGACTGGAGCCCTTGAGGAGATCAGTGAAGGGCAAGAGGAGCTCTGTGTGCAGTGCCCTGTGGTATGTTTGGCATGACACAGAGGCTTCACATACACTTCTTCACTTGACACTCGTAAGTGAGGTGAGAGTTACTCTTTCTGTCGTTCATCTCAGAAATATTTATTGAGCTCCTGCAGTCAGGCACTATTCTGGGTGCTGGGTATCGAACGAAAGATACAATATTTACATTTTATAAATGAACAAACTATAAACCAGAGAGGTTAGGCAAACAGCCAAGGTTGCAGGGCTAGAAAAGGCAAAATCAGAATACAGAGCTAGAGCTGCTGAGGTCTGGGACTGAGTTCTTTCTATTTCTCTGTCCTGGTTGGGCAGAAAGGCAGTGCAGTGGAGTAGAGAGAACTTCAAACTGCCTTACTGTGTGAGTCACCGCAATTCACTTCCCCTCTCTGGGCCTACATTTCCTCAATTGACTTTGAGGCTCTTGGCCAAGCGATCTAGAATGCTCCTGGGGACAACATCAGAAATTAAAATGTTACCTGAGAAATGCAATAGCCTTTTTGACTACGCGCTATGCATCAGAGGCTTCAATATCCACGGGGAGCCACTGAAGGTTCCTGAGCAGGGGGAGGGACCCATCAGAGCATCCTTGAACTCTGCGTGCCCCGGCCCCTCCCAGTTCCCCAGGACCTCGAGTCCTCGGGTTATCAGGGGAAGCAGCTGAGGCTTTGTACAAACAGTCGGGGCAGGCAGGGACACAGGGACATATGGTTTATAAATAAGAGGGCCAGCTGGGGCGAGGACGGATCAGGTGGGAAGGCAAGGGCTAAGCTCTGGGGAGAGGTTGGGAGAGGGCCTCTCAGGCATGAACCCCTCGGGGTACACAGGGCCCCCATCTCCCAGACAGGTAGCCCCTCCTCAGATCAGAAATGTGCCGAGCACCAGGCTCAGCAACTCAGAAGGAAGCATGAGATTTAGGAGCTCTGGCCCAGGCCCTGGGTCCTCCCAGAAGGGCCAGTGCTGCCTCCACCATGCCATCTCCTGGGCTGAGTGCCAAGCACAGGGTCATGGGTGCTAGGCAAAGTGGGGGGGGTGGGTAGATAAGCCCCCACAGTGCCTGAGGCTCTGCCTCCTCTGCACCCTGAGTTAACAAACAGCACACTATTCCACACCAAAAGATGCCCCTTGCAGTTTTCAGGCAAGATCTCTCGGTTAAGGAGAGCATGCAACTTGGGCAGCAGACAGACAGTACCTGGGGACTGGGGCTGTGAAACTGGAGCCTGAGCCCTGGGCCCTGCGGAGAGAACAGCCTCCCGGCCAACCCTGACACCTGTTTCTCCTTCTGCATAAGGCCATTTCTCCATGCTGGGCACAGGCAAGGAGCTACAGGGCCCGTACCTCTCACATAACCCTGGGCTCAGGCCTGGCTGGAGAAATCTGCTCCAGGGGAAGGAGGGCAAAGTCTGTGGGGAAGTTAAAAGTTTATAAAGCAGTGAGTTATCCATGTACAAATCAAAGCACCTTCTTCAGTTGGAGGAAAACAAAGTGATACATTGTTCTCACATTGCCTGGCAGGAGGCCCTAGCTCTCCCACCCCAGTGCCCACACCTACCTCACCCTCCACCTTCCAGCAGGTTCTCCTGCCACTGGAAGGGGGGAAAAGAGGGACCTGAGGGAGGAACTGGGGGTGGAGCTGGGGGCCGGCAACCTGAGGGGCTGGGCCGAGTGGAGAGGTACGGGCTTCTCTTCCTCACTTCTGCCACTCTGATTAGCAGAAAATTCACTTTGGTACTGTGAGACTGACTGAAAAATCTTAATGTCAGAGACTGTCTTGCTGTTCACAGCTCAAATGACCTGAGCGTCATTATTAGTGGTATTCCAAGGACCCTCAGCCCCAAGCCTCATCCTGCTTGTCCCTGGTGGGAGACTAGCCCTCATCAGCCTGGCTTTGTGCTGCTATAGCAGGATACCTGAGACTGCATAGTTTACAAAAAGCAAAGATGCGTCTCTTACAGGTCTCGCAGCTGGGAAGTGCAAGATTGAGGCAACAGGGCAAGATGGAGTGCGGGTAGGAACAGAGAGAAGGTACAGGGCTGAGCACATCCCAAGACCACTAACACTTTCCGACAACAACAGCTTCGCTCCATTTTTAGAGTGCAGCCCTCAGGTCCTAACTGCCTCTTAAAGGTCCCACCTTCCTACATCTTGGCCCTGGGGGTTAACTTTCCCCAGGGGGTTAACTTTGGGGGACACATTCAAACCATAGGAGCCCCAGATTTAGCCCTTATTTTGCCCCCAAGTCTGACTCTTAACTCTAGCCCAACAGACATCCCAAGCAAACCCCGGACTGAGCTTTGACCTAGAGAGAAATTGAAGTCTGAGTGCAGCCCCATGAAGAGCGGGGTCCCCGCAGGAGCCCAGGTTAGAATGGCTGATGGTAACAGAGCCACAATCTGGCGAGGGCAAGGATGGGGGCTTCTGTCTCTGAGGATCTGTCCTGAGGTCTGGGCCCTGCTCCTGCTAGGCCAGCCCTTCTCCAGAGAAAGGGGATCTGCGGGAACAAAGCGAGGAGCTACAGCTCAGCCAGGAATAGGGACTGCTGTGCTGTTCGCCTGCATACCATTTGCCTCGGTCCACTGCGTGTCCAGAGACAGCCGGTTGCCAGGTTAGTGCCCCAGTTCCGAGCCCCCGCCACAGCTCTCCAGCCTGCACACTCTGGGGTGGTGTGAGACCGGGTGCTTTCAGGGGCTGCACGGGAATGAGGCAGCAGGTGCTCAGCATCGCCACCAGGGGCATCAGACACAGGAGGCCGGCGACTTCCCAGGGCTCCGTGCTGCTGGGCAGACAGCTCTCTGAGAACGTCTGCATCCTCCCGGCTATCAAGGAGCCCATCTGCTTATGGGATGGGCCGACAGACTTGACTCTGATATCTCCAACCCTCACCTGGTAACACTAGCTCTTGCCACATTTTAAATTTAATTTTAATTGCACAAGTTGTGTACAAATAAATTTTTCTTAAAACTTAGAGTATCGAAGTGAAAGACAATGCTCCGTTTTTGATCATTACTCACATTCCATCTTTCCCTGTCCTCTTCCTTTTTTCCTGTCATGGTTTTGATATGGGAACTTCTAGACATTAAGAAATATTTTTATAGAGGCTAGGCAAGGTGGTACATACCTTAAATCCCAGCATTTGGGAAGCCTGAGGTGGGAAGATTACGAGTTTGAGCCCAGCTTGGGCAACTTAATGAATTTACAAAAGCCTGTCTCAAAATTAAAAAAAAGAAATAGGACTAGAGGTGTAACTCACCCTGAGCTCAATCCCCAGTAACACACACACACACGTGCGCACACACACACACACACAGAGATACAGAGAGAGAGAGAGAGAGAGAGAGAGAGAGAGACAGTGAGAGCAAGAGAGAGAGAGAGAGAGAGAGAGAGAGAGAGAATTTCTATGTCCCCAACCTTTTTTCAAAAATTTTCAGATAGGGTCTCACTAAGTCACTTAGTTGCCCAGGCTGGGCTTGAACTTGAGAGCCTCGTGCATCAGCCTCCTAGAGTGCTGGGATTACAGGTATGTGCCAGTACACCTGACTTTTTTTTTTTTTTAACATTTTACTTGGAAAGAACTTTAGATTTAGAGAACAATTGCCAAGCTAGTACAGAGAAGAGTTCCTTTAATGGTAACGCCATACGTAACTATAGTACAATGATCAAAACTAAGAAGTTAATATTCTTTCGTATGATGCTATAATTAAATTACAGATTTTATTTAGATTTCACTAATGTCCCTTTTCTGTCTCAGGATCCTTTCACCTCCCCCTGGTTTCTCCTAATCTGGGTCAGTCCCCTATTTTGTCCAGCACCCTTCAAGTGGTTTGCCTGATGCTGTCTCACCCTTAGCTTGAGCTTATGCACTTTGAGGAAGAATATCACACCCCTTTCTCATTACATATGTCCCCTGAACACATCGTATTGACCCAGTTTAGTACTGGTGATGGTAACCTTGATCATTTAGTGTCTGATAGGTTTTCCTGCTGAAAAGTGACTATTTTTCCCATTGTATTTAGTGGAAGTTTAGGGGACATATTTTGAAACTAGGCAAATATCCAGTTTTTCTTAAATGTTTATGTTAATTGGTGGAATTTCCAACAGCAATTGTTATTGTCCTAATGGAGGTTTTCTACGTCCCTCATTTCCGTGAACTTCATTAATTGGAATCCTTCTTCCAGGAAGAACTGTCTATTTTCTATTTTTCTTTAACTTGTTGGCATTTATTTTACCCTTTGGAGTATAATGGCCTCTTTCTATCTGATTGCTGGATTCATCAGCCTTGGACACTGGGAACTCTTCCAGATTTGTTTCTGGGTCCTTGTCATTCCCCAGACTCTCCTCCTCTTGTCTTTTCATTTTCTTTTTTCCTCAATACTCTTTATTTTTCTTGTTCCATGAGATTCTCCAGGTTTATCTTCAGTTATTCTTGCCCCAGCTCTGGAGTCCATAGCCTCTTTTATTGGAGGATGTATGTAGGTGCCAAGATCTGAATGTCAATTGTTATGGAGGTGCCATTAATTCTGGGTTCTATCATAGGAGAACTAGGAAATACACAACTGTATATTAACCCGTATATATGTACACATGTCTCTATACCTATTGATCTATTTACTTATACCTCAATTGATCTGTCAATCTATCATCTATGTATTAAAGAAAAACATGATCTTACTTATGATTCCAATCCAGCACTATAGGCCAATTCCCCTTTGTTTTCCAACTAGTAACTTCTTTGGCTCTCATTAACTGCTATATATTTCTTTGGAGCTTGTTTGTTCTACTCTGCTACATGGGTAAAGTATATTCAGAGTTGTTAATCTTGTGAAAAACAAATTCAGCAAATAGAGTACAATGTCTTTGTACAGCTCTCTTTATTTTTAGCCTCACTGCATCTAGGAAAATTCACTTCCTACATGGTGATTATTTGTCAGTTATTTGTAATAGTCACATGCATTTGTCACAGTCTGTATTTTATTCTGGAAACCCCTGACATCCTGGCTGGCTTTTACAATATTTGTATGCAGCAATATTCACTCTTCAATGTGTACAAGTCTGTGGATTTTGACAAGTGCACAGAATCACATTCCTAATACAGAAGACTCCCTCACCCCAAAATCCCTCATGCCACCACAAGTCTGTCAAATCCTTCTCCCACTCCCAACCCTCAGCACTTATTCATCTGCTTTCTGTCCCCATAATTTTGCCTTTCCTAGAGTTTCACATAAATGCAATAATACAGTATGTAGGTTTTGAGATTTGGTTTCTTCCTTTCACTTATCAAATTGTATTTAAGATCTATCCATATTGTTGCATGAATCAATAATCTATTCCTTTCTACTGAGGCATAGTATGTGTGACTGTGCTGGAGTTTGCTTACTCACTCACCTGTTGAAGGACACTGGGATGGTTTATAAATAAATCTACTGTAGACATTTGTGTACAGGTGAACAAAGGATTTAATTCACTGTGGTCTATTTTGAGGAGTAGGATTAATAGTAAGCAAATGTTTAATTTCAAAAGAAACTATTAAAGTGTTTTCCAAAATAAAAAAAGCAAAAAAATAAAATATTTTTCAAAGTGGTGATATTAATTTACATTCTTACTGAAGTTTTCAGAGAGTCCCAGTTCCTCCAAATCTTTGTAAACACTTAGTTTTTAATTTTTTAAAATTTAAATTGTCCTAATAAGTATAGTTTGTGGTTTGTAGCTTGTGGTACTAATCTGCATTTCTCTAATGATTTATGATACTGAGAATCCTTACAGATATTATTTGCCATTTGCATAACTTCTTTGGTGAACTATTTAGCTCTTTCCTTCTTTTAAAAATTGCACTTTCTGGGCCGGGGATTTAGCTCAGTGGTTAGAGTGCTCACCTCGCAAGCATGAGGCCCTGAGTTCGATCCCTGATACCAAAAAAAAAAAAAAAAAAGAAAAATTGCACTTTCTTATTGTTGAATTTTGAGTGTTCTTTACATGTTCTCGATACAAGATCAGATATTTGATTTGTAAATATTTTTCAAATATAGACAAGTCTGTGGCTTTTTATCCTCTTCACAGAGCAAAAGGTTTCAATTTTGTTAAATTATAATTTACTCAGTTTTTCTCACATGGATTGTGATTTTAGCATCATATCTAATAAATCTTTCCCAAACTCAAAATATTTCCCCACATGTTTTCTTCCAGGAGATTTGTTGATTTATGTTTACATTTAGGTCCATGGTCCAATCTGAGTTACATTTGTTGACATCGTAAGGCATGTGTAGAAGGCTGACTTTTTTTCTTTTGCATCTGAATATTCAATTTTTCCAGCAGTATTTGTTGAAAGAACTACCCTTTCTCCATTGAATTGCCTGGGTATCTGTATATAAAATCTATATGTTGACTATGTGTGTGTGAATTTTTCTGGGTGCTCTATTTTGTTCCACCACAAAGGTTCTACCTTTTGCCAATACCATACAGTCAAGATTATTGTAGCTTTATTATAGGTCTTAAAATCGAATAATGTGAATCTTTCAACTTCCTCCCAGAATTTTGTTACCTATGTTATTTTCCAGTATGTTTGTTTGTCCATATAAATATTAGAATCAGCTTCTTTGTATGCATGAAAACATACTATAATGTGTTATAATATATAATTTTATAGTAATTATAATATTATGCTGATTCTATAGATCGAATTGAGGAGAACTAGCTTGTCGATATTGCCATCTGTGAATACAACATGGATCCTTATTTTTTCAGGTTTTTATTACTTTTATTGGTGTTTTGTAGTTCTCAGGGTATAGATCATGCACATTTTTGGGTCATATTTATACCAAAGCATCACATTTTATGTAGCTATTATGCATAGTATTTAAAACATTTTTAGTTTCTAATTATTAGTTGCAAATACATGGAAATAGAATTGAGTTTGCTTATCAGTTTGGATCCTGCAACACTGCTAAATCCACCTATTAGTTCTAGAAAATTTTCTGTAGGATTTCATTGAATTTCCTCTATGGATTATATTGTGTACCAAAAACAAACGACCAATTGGTTTTACTTCTTCCACTGAAATCTGTGTGCATTTTACTTGTTTTTCCTGACTTTCTATTTGCTCAGTACAAACAATGAAACCCTGTCTTAGGGGAATGCATAAATTCTTCACCAGTTAGCCTGACAGCAGTGGGTGTTTAAGATGTTCTTCATCAAGGAAAGGAAGTTCCTTTTTATCACTAGTGTGCTGAGAATTTTTATCATGAATGGATGTCAAATTTTGTCAAAAGTTCTAGAGACAATAAAGTCCTTTTTTTAGTTTGTTAATATGATGATTGTATTGATTAGCGTTTTAAGTTTTAAATCAGCCTTATAGTCCTGGGATGAACTCCACTATACTTTTTATTTATTTTTGGAATCTAGTTACTAATTTTGCTGAGGATTTTCTTTTGTTGTTGTCGTCTTTGTGTTTTAGGTATGTATTTTTTTTTCTTTCCTTCTTGAGTGTTTTTTTTTTTTATTTTAGGTATGTATTTTTGAAAGACATTGGTCTACAATTTTCTTCTTTCAAAATGTCATTTATTTTTAGTTTTAGACCAATTATGGCCTCATAGGCAGAATTAGGAAGCACTCCTTCTTCCGTTTTCTAAAACAGATTCTTAAAAAATGGTATTTCTCCTTTAAACGGTTGGGAGAATTTAGCAATGAAACCATTTGATGTTGTAGTACACAGTACTTATTTGAAAGGTCTTTTATAGTTTAATTTCTTAATTACATATATGACTAGGTTATTGATTTTTCCTTCAGAAAATTTTATTAATGTCTTTCAAATAATTAGTTCATTTCACATAAGTTGTCGAATTTATGGGCATAAGTTATTCATAATGTTCCTCTATTTATGTTCAATGTTTTTAAGACTTAAGTGCTGGGGCCGAGGTCACGAACCCCGTATGGGGGGAAAAAAATACTTAAGTGACATCCTGTCTTTCATGCCTGATATCGGTAACTTGTGCACTCTCCTTTTCCTGTAAGGAAACTTGCTAGATATATATTAGTTTTGTTGCTAGATATTTATTAAGTAATAATTAAATTAATCAGTCTTTGATTTCTTTAACTTCCTCTATTGTTTCTGTTTTCTATTCTTCAATTTCTCCTCTTTTAAAAATTTTTCTTTCACATACTTTTTTCTGGTTTCTTTTGGTGGAAGTTTGGATCATTACTCTTGATATTTCTTCCTATTTAAATAAGCATATAATGCTACAAATTTCCCTCTAAGCATTACTTTAGCTGCATCCCACAGATGGTGATATGTTGTAGTTTTCTTATCAATAAGTTCAAAAGTATCACTAATTTTCCTTGAGTTTTTTTTGAGTCATGAAATATTTAGAATAGTACAATTTCCAGATATTTGGGGATTTTTTTCTTAGTGACTTTTGACTTAATTCTGTTATGGTCAGAGAACATACTTTGTGTGATTTCCATTCTTATATCTATTCATGCACATTTATCAAGACTTTTTTTTTTAGACAGTGTCTTGGTATGTTGCAAGGCTGGCCTCAAACTCTTGATCCTCCCACTTCAGTTTCCTAAGTAATTTGGATTACAAGTGTGCAGCACTGTCTGTACCTGATTCTCAAGGTTTGCTTTGTAGTCCGGCAAATGGTTTATATTGGTGAGTGTTCTATGGGCACTTGAAAGCAAGATATATTCTGCTGTTGTTTGATGGGACATTATTTGATATATATATATATATATATTTAATCAAATTGATAGACAATGTTGTCCAAGTTATCCATTTACTTATTTTTAGAATAAACTTGTAATTTTAAAATAGCTTTAGATTTACAGAAAAATTGTGAAGGTAGTACAAGTTCCTATATGCTCAGTTTCCTCTATTTTTAGCATTTTACATTAGTATGGTGACATATATCATAATTAAAGAACAAGCCTTGATACATTATTTTTAACTAAGGCCTATATTTTATTCAGATTTACTTAGTTTTTACGTAACATCCCTTTTCTGTTCTAGGATCCTATCCAGGGTTCTACATTACATTTAGTCATTATGTCTCCCTAGTCTCCTCTTGCTTGGGACTGTTTCTCTGATTTTCTTTGTTTCTTATGACAATTTTGAAGAATATTGGTTTGGTATTGTTATGGTTTGTGTCCAGATGTCCCCCTAAAGCCTCTTGTGGTCATAGATGGGGCTTTTTCAGAGGTGGCTGGATTTAGAGTGTGTGATGCTGGGATTAAGGGTGTGTGATTACCAAATCAATCTACTGATTGGTTTGGCACGGCCCTAATCCTGGCAGCCTGGATAAAATATAAGGGTTAGAAAGAGGCTTACCCATCCCTTGCTTACCTTTTTCCTTACCCCCTTGCCTACCTTGCTGCCTTCTGCCTGTCTGCCATGCCACCCTGCCTTGGACCCAGCTGATTGTGGACTGAAACCTGTACAAACTGTGAGCTAGATAAACCTTTCTTCCCCAACCTTTGGGTGTTGGGTATTTTGTCTCAGCACCAAGAGAAAAGTAACTAAAACAGGTATTTTGTATAATGTTACTCTAGTGGAATTGTGGGCTGTATGTTTATTTCCTTCCCCAGATTCAGAAGTTGAAATTTGAGCCCCAAATATGGTATTTGGAGGTGGGGCCTTTGAGAGAAGAGGAGGTCATGACAGGGGAGCACTCGTCAGTGGAATTAATGGCCTTCTAAATAAGGAATCCAGAGAGCTCCCTTGTTCCTTTCGGTTGTGTGAGGACACAGTGAGAAGGTACACAGTCTCTGCACCAGGATGCAGGCCTTCTGCGGACATGGGATCTGCAGGCATCTTGGTCTTGAATCTTCCAGACTTCTGAACAAATGTTCATTGCTAAGGCTACTCAGTCTGTAATATTTTTATTATAGCAGCCTGAGCAGCCTAATCCCCAAAACAGATTTGTCTGATGTTTTTCTTGTATTTGGATTCAATTTATGGGCTTTGAGGAAGAAGACCACAGTGATGGAACATTATTCTTACCACACTATATCGAGAGTATGTGCTGTCAATATAATGTATCATTGTTGGTGTTGGCCTGGATCACCTGGCTGATGGAGTGCTCGTCAGGTTTCCCCCGGAAAGTCATTCCCGCCTTCTCGTCTGTCCTGTGCTCTTTGGTAGGAAGTTGGCAAGGGCAGCTCATGCTTAAGTCATTTTTCTTTTGACTTGAAAAGGTTCCTTTAACATTTTTTGTGATGCAGGTTTGCCGGCAATTAATTTTCTCATTTTTGCTTTCTCTTTTAAAGTCTTAATTTTTTTCTTGTATTTGAAAGAGACTTTCACCAATACAGAGTTATAGGCTGAAATTTTTTCTCTTTCAATACTTTACAGGTAGTTTTTCACTTTCTTCTGGCTTGCATATTTTCTGATGAGAATCTGGTGTCCCTCTTATCTGTTTAATGTCTTTTCTCCTTTCTTTGAATAAAGATTTTTCTGTAATTCGTGAGATCTCTCTCTAGTACTGGTTTTCAGTAATTTAATTATTTTGTGTCTTGGAAATTTTTCATTTGTGTGTTCATTCTGCTTGCTGCTCATTAACCTTCTTAGATCTGTAAACATATTTTTCATCAATTGAGACAATTTCCAGGCATTTTTTTCTTTTAATATTTTTTTCTGAGCCCCCTTCCTTCTGGGTGTAACTCCAGTTACATGTATATTAGACCATTTGGCATTATCTCCCAATTAACTTATACTCTGTTCTTTTCTTAAAGTAGGCCTCCCCCCACTTCCCCATCTTTTTCCTCCCTTCATATTTCATTCTGGATAGTTTGCATTGTGATGTTTTCAAGTGCGTTACTCTTTCTGTTCTGTAGTGTTTACTGTTATTAATTATAACCAGTGCATTTTTTTTTTCATTTCAGATGTACGTTTTTCTTCACTCCTGGGTATTGAATCCAGGAAGTACAAAACTGCATTCCCAACACCACTTCCTCCTCCTCCTCCTCTTCTTCTTCCTCTTCCTCTTCCCCTTCTTCTTTTTCTTCTTCTTCTTCCTCTTCTTCTTCTTCTTCTTCCTCTTCTTCTTCTTCTTCTTCTTCTTCTTCTTCTTATTATTATTATTATTATTATTATTATTATTATTATTATTATTATTTTGTTTTGAGACAGGTCTCACTAAGTTGCCCAGTCTGGCCTTGAACTTGAGATTATCCTGCTTTAGTTTTCCCAAATAGCTAGGGTTATAGGCATGTTCCTCTACACCTGACTGAATTTAAGATTTTTTGAGAGCTTCCTTTTTTTTTTTTTTTTTTTTCTTCCAGGTTTTTGAGACAGGGTCTCACTCTGTAATTCAGGCTGGTCTTAGACTCACTATATAGTCCAGGCTGGCCTCGAACTCTTGGCGGTCCTCCTGCCTCAGCCTCCCAAGTGCTGCCAGGTGTGCGCTACCACACTTGGTTATAGCTTCCTTTTCTACTCATCATGACCATGTTTCAC
>PVJO010014132.1:0-49366 GCA_004026905.1 Hystrix cristata
GAATTTTACTCTTAATGTCAAGTCTAAGAATTCCTTGCTTAACCACAGGCCATAAAGATTTTCACCTATTTCTAAAAGTATTTTATTTTAATATTTTTACCTTTAGAGCTCTAAACTATTTTCAGTTACTTTGTATAATATATAAGGTTTATATCTAGGTTGATTTTTTTCATATAATGCTCAATTCTTCCAGTGCCATTTGTTGAAAAGACAAATATTTTCTCCCCTGAATTACTTTTAAATATTGTCAAAACTCCATTGACCATTTCTATATGTTTTGTTTCTGAGTTCTCCATTCTGGTCTATGTATTGATCCTTTCACCAACACTGTGTAATTTTGGTTACTATAGCTTTAAATCAAGTCTTAAAATCAGGTAATATGATTCCTATAACGTCATTCTTCTTTTCAAACTAATTTTTGGCTATTCTTCTTCTTTTCCATTCCATACATATTTGCCTGCTTGTCCATAGCTCCAAAAAAAAAATTCTCCCAAAATTTTAACTAGAATTTAACTAGGATTTGACAAGAAGGGAAGTAATTGACATTTGACATCTTTACAGTATTAAATTGTCCAGTCTGTAAGGATTTAGTGTTTCTCCATTTATTTAGGTCTTTGATTTCTCTTATCAGTCCTTATTACAGCCTGCAGATCCTGTCCATATTAGTTAAATTTATGATTCTTGTATTTTTAAGCTACCACAAATGACATTGTAGTCTTTATTTCAATTTCCTTGTATATTGCTAGTTTCTAAAAACATAATCAAATTTTGTGTGTTGGCTATGTATCTTGCAAACTTGCAAAACTCACTAGTAGTCCTGAGAAATTTTTGGTAGATTGTTGGAATTTTCTGCCATAAACACCATGTCGCCTACAAATAAAGATGATTTTTCCCTCTCTTCTCACATTATTGGCTGCTTATTTCTTTTTGGGGCCTTATTGTACAGGCTAGGATATCCAATTCAACAGTGAAGTGACAAGTATGGTCATCCTTTATCATATTCACAATCTTAAGCAGAAAGCATTTCAACTCTGACCATTGAGTATGATGGTAGATGTAGGTTTTGTAAGTGATCTTTATGAAATTGAAGAAGTTCCCTCCTTTTCCTAGTTTACTGAGAATTATTTATCATGAATGCATATCGAATTTTATCCAATTCTCTTTCTGTTTCAATTGATATGATCATGTGGTTCTTCTTTAGTCTTTTATTGTGATGAATTACATTAATTAATTTTCAAATAAAGAATCAACCTTCCATTCCTGGAAAAAACCCTTTTTGGTCCTGGTGATAAACTAACCTAGGAATAAATTCTGCTTAGTCATGGTTATTCTTTATGTAGACTGGTGGTTTGATTTGTCAGTATTTTGTTGAGGGCTTTTCTATCTTTGTTCGTAAGACACACTTATCTGTAGTATCTTTTTTTGTGTGTGTGCTATCTTTGGTTTTGGTAGTAGTATAATGTTGGCCTCATACAATAATAGGTTGGGAAATGATACTTCATTTTCAGTTTACTGGAAGACATTGATTAGAAATGAAGTTATTTCTTTTTTTAAATATTTGGTAGCATTCAGTAGTGAAATATTGTGGCCCTGAATTTTTTTAATCGTACTTAACTTTTTAAACATATGAAATACATTTCATATAGTTAATAATAGCTATTTTAGTATCTATTTTGTGTATTGATTGATTGGCTTCATTTCAGGATGGCTCTATTTTTTGGTTTCTTTATACATGGTAATTTTTGGCTGGATGCCAGTTATTGAAAGTTTTACTTTGTTGGGTCTTAGATATTTTTGTATTTCTATAAATATTCTTGAGCTTTATTCTGGGAGCAATTAAGGTATTTGAACTCACTTTGGTTCTTTTGGGCCTTAGAATTTGATCGTTGCAATTGAATCCACACTTTACATAGAGTGTGTCCTTTTACTGAGGCAAGGCCCTTCTAACTACTCAGTGTTCCATGAATCATAAGGTTTTCCAGTCTAGCTAGTGAAATAAGACACTATTCTCAGCCCTGAATGTGCACCATATCCTCTTCCTTGTAATTTTTTGTGCCGTCCTTTCCCTAGCTGGAGTCAGTTTCCTCACACTCATGCACTGATCACCACACTGCTGAGAGGACCATCTCTGGTCTCTAGCGATATAGCTCTGCGCATCACTCTCCCGCCTCTCTAGTCCTTTGTCCCACAGATTCTAACTGCTTTGGCTCCTTGGACTCTAATCTTTGTCTCTCCAACTCAGAGAATCTGCCAGTCTCTGCTAGAGTTCCCCTTTCCAAAGTTACAACCAGGAGACTGTCTCAAGGCTGTATTGCTCGCTAGGGCAATACTGGACCTTATCTTGTCTCCCGACTTTCAGAAATTGCTGTACTTCTTTGCCTGATATTCTGTAGCTTAAAAACAGTAGTTTTATCCTATTTTTTTTCACATTTTGGTTGTTTTAGGTGAAATGTTAACTACAATCCATGTTACTACATCTAGGAAAGAAGCAGAAATCTTGGTGCTGGGCTCTTAATTCACATTTGCATTATATAGAGCCAACAGCTTTTGATTCCCTTTATGGGAATATTGTTAAATAGCTTTGATTTTTCATTTCCCCTCAAGCCCAATAATCATTTGATTCCTAGGAGTTAAATGAGCATGTTCCACCTTAGTCGTGGCACTTTCTTCCAAGCTGCTAACACCCATTTTGAAGTTTGACACTGGCTGTTTCGATGTTGGCCCCAGTGTGGGCAAAGACAGCTGTAGCAATATTACTGCCTGTGTGAGAGAGACTTTAATACATTAATAATTGTGGAATGTATTCTGATTTCATAAATATTAAAATATGAAAAGTTGTTCTACATAGAATCAAAGAAATCAGGTATTTGAACAATAGAACTTCCTAACTGATTAGGTATAAAGATAAAATCAAAGATGGCTCCCAAGTTTTGGGCCTAGGCAATTGGAAGAATGAAATTCCCCATTTGAAATGGGCAAAGCATCTTGTTTGGCCTGTCTACTATACATCCTCTGTAATATAATTACTAACAAACTGGAGCAAAAAAAAGGCTCAAACATTCAGCTTCTTCTTATTTTGTTGGATATATTTTAAGAGTAGTAAAATTGGCATGAAGGTTAAAAATAATCTCTTCAATATTAACAGATTTTTCTTTATAGATAGCCAATTAACAATGATGGCCTTTACATTAAAAAAAAATTAAAACTAACTCTTAACCCTATAGCTTCAGAGACAAGATTCCTTAAAATCATAAACTCATCGACAAATCTAAAAATAAGATATCAGATATCAGAATAGGACATCCTATATTTTTAAAATATTAGCATTACCCTCTTTCTCTGATATACTAGTTAATCACACAGAGCATCCAAAAATGGCAAGATTTTTAGAATTAACATGAAATATAAAATATCCATATTTATGTAGATTTTTAAAAGAAAATCTTTTAGGTACAATCCGTAGTGGTAATTTTATTAAGAAAGGCTATTTGCAATTGATATATGTGAAATGACAGAATATATAATCCCAAAGAAAAGTTTGGTTATTTAACTGGTAGAGAGGTTACCTAATTTTTGAAGCAGGCCTTTTAGAATTGTCAGTTAATAAGCCAGAAATATACCCCAAAGACTGGCATCATGGCTCTGTCAACAAAGCCAGAACAGATTAGGGCAGATGTACTTGGTTGTAGAACAACGTACTTTTGTGAGAAGGGGCACTCAGAGGATTGCACGGCACGGTGGGAAAGAACACAGTCACCTGACTCACCAGCCACATCAGCTTCATTCCTCCGTGAAAAGTCAGGTGTTGCAAAGTACCAGATTGCTCACACACGCAGAGTTCTCTAAAAGACCTCTCTGCACAGCACTGTAGAAGATGCAAGGTAGAAGAATCCCCAACTTGCCTCAAATCACCAAGAATTTATCAGAAAATGAGACATTTTATAGATAAGCTACTTTTTACCAGCATGCAGATAATTTAATTTTTAATTTTTTCCCATTTTTCTTTTTGTTGAATGAAAAGCACCATTTCTTAAACTGTGCTCTGAGATATATCAGGTGATATTTACAGTTGATATATGAGAAAAGTTTCCTTGGATGAACGTATTGTGTATCCCCTGCATTAAATAGAGGGAAATGGGATTCTTTGGTTCAGTGCTCCTAAGAAACTATTGATGTGCCTTGGGAGTTGCCATGAGTAGGGTGTAACATATAAGATTTCCTTATGTGTCTTTTCTTAGGTTTCTTTTTCAGAGAACATCTTGTGGGGCTAATGGATTATTTGTCTTCTTTGAATCGCTAGTCCTTAATATGGAACATGACACCAAGAGATATTTAAAAATTATTTATAGAATTAAGTAATGAATTTACTGATTTCCTAATGACCTGCTAGGGGTTCATCAGACCTTTTTATAAAGGACATCAGGAGGGCATCAGGAGGTATTCTGCTTTCACCTGGTCTGCTTTCTCCATCCTACCTTCCTCCCCTAGCAGTCTTCTAGGTTCCTCCCCATTTTTCTGGGAGCATACAAATGTTACCACATCAGCCAAAAACCAGGGTTAATGCCTCAGCATGTGGAATGTGAGTTCTCAACAAAGCAAGAGGGAGGAGGCCTGAGCTGTGTGTGGGTCAGAAGCCTGCTGCTGTGCATTGCATGGCCAAAGAGAAAGCTTCCCTTTTACTTGCACTTTATTTGACCTGTGAATAAACAAAGACTTTCTATTTGTAGAAGTCCCATTGTTTTAACTGCTTTGAATTTCTTTTGCCATCTTAAAAATTCATATCTTTATGCAAGGCATTTAAGGCTCTGAGAGCCCAGTCTTAACATTTTTGTGTGCCTTTTTTATATTCCCCTTACATTTTTTTATTCTTATATGCTATAAATTTTTAGCTCTCTGAAATTCAGCCTTTTCTTCAGTAATTCATGACATTAAAAATAGCTATAAGGTTAGAGTGTGAGTAGAATACTCAATATTGTGGAGAACTCAGTATATGTAACCTTTTCATGGCAAGAATTAAGATGTCTGATTGTTCTTCTTTAGTCACCAGGTAATATGCTCAGGGCCTTGAAGTGTTTAAAAACACAATAAAAATAAACTATCTTTCAGTTCCTATTCTTCAGAAATTTGGAATAGAGAATGAAAATAAAATTTATAGAATACCTACTATATTCTGGGTCATTCACCTGTCTTAGTCACTTTCCATGTTGCTGGGACAAACTGCCTGAAACCCACTACTTAGAGAAAAGAGGTTTATTTTGTCTTAATTTCAGAAGTTTCAGCCCGTGGTTGGCAGGTTCAAACAAAAGAACAACATGAAAGAAGGGCTACCACAGTGGAAAACTACTCATGTCATGGCAACCAGGAAGCAAAGAATGAAGGAGGAGCCAAAAAGAGAGATGTACCCTTCCAGCACCCCAGTGACACACTTCTTCCAACCATACCCCCCTCCTAACAGCACATCATCTAGGAACCAGTCCACTGATGAGTATAGCACTCCCATGATCCAGTTGTCTTCCAAACATATGAGACTTTGGGGGACAATTCAAACCCAAACCACAGCAACATCTCTTATCAATAATCATCTATATTTATTTCTATTCACAACAGAATTGTGAGGTTGCATGTTACTTTCTTTGTTTTACAAACATGAAAACTGAGGGTCAGAGAAGTCTTATAACTTTTAAGTTTCACTTATTTAAATTATCTCAAAGACAAGATGATAATGTTAAATTTCAGAGAAATTAGATGATTTCGGGGGTTCTTTTATGTAAAATAAATTGTTCCAATGACAGTAATAATGTATAATGTTGAAAAGATGTAGAAACAGAAAATCCCACAGAGCTTCTGTATATGCTAATGTGTTTTCAAAACCTTGGCCTTCTTGGGTGCCTTTCTGTTCATTTGACCTTAGATTACTCATCATGCTTCTTAAAGCCTGCATTTCTTCACCATAAAATCCTCTTTGCTTATGTCACAGGTTGTGGCTGCAGGAGTAAGTGGTATAACTTAGGTGAAAGTGAAACTCTACAGTGCCATATAAATATAAGGTATTGTCAGAAAGGGAGTCCCAAATGCCACTGCTTTTGGTGTAACTGGGACGTAGGTGATCTACTTTTAATTTTCTTAAAAATATCTGCTTCTAATAAACTTAGGCTCAGTTAGCTTAAATATCACATGGTTTCTCTTATATGAGAAGCACAAAATATTAACAAAGAGCAAAATAAAAGATAGATAAGCAGGTATCGGGAGATACATCTTTTGCCAATGGGATGTGACGGGGAGCAAGAGATGGGGGCGGGGAGAAAGAATTATGATGTGTTACGTACATGAGCCAACCGCCCGCAAGGAATGTAATCATTATGCACTGCAAACATATACTAATAAAGAACAAAAATTCGAAAAATTAATCTGCAATAAAATGATCTGTGATTCAGACAAATTTCTAAAAGAATGTTCAAAAAAGAGATAAATGTGAAGAAATGCTAATAACCCTTAGTAGGTTACTCATAATATTTATTACTAGGTGCAGTGAGTATGAAGCATAGTCAAGAGCTAGAAGGCAGGATTTCTGCCCTTCAGGGATTTAAAGCATAAAAACAAATATATTTTCCCTTCCTCCTATCTATCCTCCTTATCCGAGATAATATGCCAGAGAGAAGTCCAAACTCTGATGTAATAAATTCATCCTTTGAACATTAGAGTTTATTTTTATTTTTTAATTCAATGCAAATGCTCTAATTACAGGAAATTTGATAATATAAGACCATTTTTAAATCAAAAAGGAAAAGTTGCAAGTCTATTTTTCAACATATCAAAATTCATATTTTCTTACAAAGACCAAATCTCCCTGTGTTGACCAATGACTAGGTTCTTTGGTATATTTTATTTTGAGGAAGGTAGAAATTTTAATTCCCAAACATTGGCTTTCACAGTTCAAACATGTACAGAAACAATTGTCAGTCTTTGAGATACGTTAAACTACCTTCGAGTGCGAAGTAACGAGTAACTTTGTGTCACATCATGTGAGTCTAACACTGCTTTGTTTCTTCCTAGTGGATGATACTGTGGTGGCCATTCCCTATGGAAGTAGACACATTCGCCTTGTTTTAAAAGGACCCGATCATTTGTGTGAGTAAATTCTGGTTTTTTGAGGGGGGGGGGTGTGGAAATTTTATCCATTATTATTTATTTTCTTTCCCAGAGAGGATTAAAACACAGGAGTACAAATCTCTCCACTTTATCATAATATGATATTCTGAGTGCTTCTGTTTATCTTTTGGAAACTTCTGTGGTAATTATCTCTAACCACAGTCATCTTGAAAAATACAAAATAGATGGTCCCAATGGGTTGTTCATGGGTTAAGCACATGTTTATGCTTTTGTGAATATTATTTTTCATTCTGTCACTTCTCTTGACTCTTTTTCTCATTTTCTGTTTTTCCTTCTTCCAACATTTCCTTCTTCTCCTGCATTCTTTTTCTTTTGCTTCCTAATCTCATCTTCTATTAATCAATCCAGAGAAATATAGGACCATCAAACAGCCTTCACACTGTGCATTTAAAGAAAACTGTTGTGAAATACTGAAGTATACTATGTATTGATTCAGGGCCCTCATATCTTGGAATTCAAGATTAGAAAGTAATAGGAATCCAAAGATCAAATGGTAGCTTGGACCCTGTGCAAGGGTCGATCTTCAGTCATGCGAAGGCAGCAATACACATCCACATTATTTTTTTACTCTTTGTGCTATTTAGATATAGACCTGTAAATTCTAATGAGAAAATTGTAGGATATAAACAAAGGCAGCGAGGATGTTCTAGGAATTCTGTGAAACTCAGATTCACTGAAAAGCTCCACTTCAGCTGGTCCCCCGAGTATTTCTGATCTCCTCCAGTCTAACTGTCCCTGGATTCCCACGAGGCCATCAATCGTCTTTCCTCCTCTCCCGCTCACATGCCTAAGAATCTGATTTAGGTAGCAGACTTTGTTTTTGGGCTATCAGATTATAAATGAAATGATGCTGGAAAAGTAAACAAGGAGAAGGCAGATCAGAGCCTGTGAAAACATAACTTTTATAAAAATAAATATATAATCTTTCTAAAACTAAAAATAAATACATTCCATTGAAGAGATGGGATGTGAAGGGGCATATGAAGTAAAGGAATAAACAGGGTACAGTTAGAGCAAAACCAAAAAACACTGATAAGTCACCTTATTTGGATCCAAGTTCTTTCTGAAACCTGAACAACCCCATAAAATAGATATTTTTATGTCAAAAGATAATGTATGAGGGTACACCGCTATCATTTAAGTGATTTGTTTTTCCCCTTGATAACTTGCACAAAACTGACAGCTTGTGAAATGACTCTTCTCAAAAATAGTATTTTTGTGAGCACCAACAGATACTGAAATAAAATATTCATGCCAAGACTATCACCAAGTCAGGGAATGACTCCTCATTGCAGAAAATGTAAAAGAAAAATTTATTTTTATAAATACATTAGTCTCCCATAGTTGCTAATTATGTGATCCCTAAGAAACCGAACACTTGGCCTTGTTTGGTTTAATTGTCCCAAGCGCGTGACGGGTAAAGCCACAGATGATAATCATAAGTGATGAAAAGCGATATGAGGTCTGCTTTTCTTTCCTCCTGCCAGCGTGCTGTGGGTAACATATGTACAGCTAAAAAAAAATTTGTTTTGTTTTTTGTGTTTGGCATGTAATTCAGCAGAACAAATGTGGGAGTAAATGATGCCCCGTTTCTCCTGCAGCTCTTCTGCCCTACACTCCCGGAAGTTGGTTCAGTACGCAACTAAATATTTGGGCCAAATCAGAGCCAGGCTAGACGATCTGATCCAGCCAGCTCATCTGTAATTAGAAGTACCTTGAGAAGGACAGCTGGGAGGATTTGGGATAAAATTGAATCAGATGCTCAGATCCAGGCACTGACCTCCAGGATTTTTCAAAGACTGAGTCAATTCATGTCCTGGAAATATTTGTGCAACTGCATGCAAGGCTCTTGAAAGCTGGCTGAAGGGGGTTTCGGTCCTGTTGCTTTCCTCTGTTGACGGTAACCGATTTCCCCACTCCAGTGTTCCCTCGATGTGTCGATGTGTTCTGGGTTCTTCTGTAGGGTCCTCTCTGCCCGGGGGCAGGGTCATGAAGCCAGAGATCCTTACAATCGTGGCCCTGTAGACTTCATCTGAGGGTCACTGTGCATTTAATTGAACATTAACACTTTCCACCTGTTAGTGTTCCTTAGCCTAGAGAACTCAAAGTAGAACACCTAGAGGATAATACAGTACAAATGCCTTGTTACTTTATTATCTCTAGAGACTTAAAGTTGTTGTTGACCGAAAACTCTAATCTATAAAATATAAGTGGAACTATTCTGATCAAAACTGGAGTAAGAAATTCAGAACCACACCCCAAGCATGTGATCTTTCTGCTCAAGAATTGCTGCCAAAACCTCGGGTGCTTGTGCAAGTTTTAGAAACCATTAGCCTTAGTCTCTCTGTCTTTCTTCGTGCTGCAGACAGTTACTCTAAATCACCTCTCAGTCACGTGAGAACTTAGTCTTCTCTGGCATACACATCGAGTCACCACCCTCTCCAAGGCGCTCGGCTTCCTACAGCAAGAGATGCTTCATAGACTGTGTCATTGGCCAAATTCAGATTTGAATGCTCCTGGAATCAAATTCTTCTTTCTCTCTTAAGCACATATGAAACATCACATATGTGTATAACATCTAAATATCAAAATGATATTAAAAAGAGGGCAGACTAAAAAGGGTAGCTCTTGTCCATAAGCCATTAGTTTTTTTTTGTTATTTTGAGCAATAGCATACATGCAGTAAGCAACCAAAAGTAAATAAGTTAACACATGAGAATAAAGCCACACAGATTCTGAGTCAGCTCAGAAATGCACTGGATCTCACAGAACAACAAAAGAAAACTGAAGAGTGTCCTGGGCTGATGGCCATCAGGATGGAAATCGGTAAGATGCCACATATGGTAGATGGTTCACCCAGAGGAATAGTGTGTGGTAGAGTGAGGTGCCCGTATGAGTTCATCTGGAAATTCAGGGCTCCTTGAGTGCTTTGGCTAAAGAGTTTTAAAATAATTCCCTTTGCAACATAAATTCCAGCAATGCCTATGTGTTTTCTTTATATCACAATTTTAAATTTGTCAGCTATACAAAGAATTATGCTTCTCTCTACACACCTCATTACTTTGTTGAATGAATAGTACTTGCATATGATCTATGGTAGCCTTAGAAATATCTTTCTCTCCTCTTCGTGTCTTTGAATATATAGATCTGGAAACCAAAACCCTCCAGGGGGTAAAAGGTGAAAACAGTCTCAGCTCTACAGGCACTTTTCTTGTGGACAACTCTAGTGTGGACTTTCAGAAATTTCCAGACAAAGAGATACTGAGAATGACTGGACCACTGACAGCAGATTTTATCATCAAGGTGAGCTCATTTAGGTATCTTATGTTCAATCTACATCAAAATGATGGTACTTAGAGTCTCCCAAGGAGAAAGATACTTTAGATTTGGCATATGTTTTAGTTAGTTTTTTGTCACTGTGACCAAGTTACTTGACATAATTTAAGGGAGGAAAGGTTTGGACTCACAGTTTCAGGGGCATCAGTTCATGGTTAGGCAGCTTCATTATTTGAGGTCTGTGGCAAGGCAGAAATTTCATGGCAGAAGAGTGTGGTACAGGAGTGTGTGTGTTACCTCATGACAGCCAAGAAGCTGAGAAAAATGGAAAGGCCTCCAAAGAGGGGACAAAGACAAGATATAGATCCCAAGGTCATGCTCCCATGACCTGTTCTCTTCGACTAGGCCCCATGCCCTCAATTTTCATTTCTTCCCTATAATGCCACTGAATTATGATATTATTAGTGGACTAATCTACTGATCAAATTAAAGTCCTCATGATTCAGTCACCTTCCAAAAGCCTCACCGCTAAACACATGATACTTTGGGGCACATTCTAGATCTAAACCACACAGTGTATATTTGGTAAACCTGTTTATTATCCAGGAAATGTTTAATTCGAGGGTGTTGAGCTAACTACATCTTGAACTTTATGAGAACATAGGGTATACATACACATACACATATACATATACACACACAGTGGGGAGATACATATATATAAACTCTAAGAAGCCAACATGCAATTCAGTTAGGATACAGTCACTGACTTATAACTGGGTAAACCCAGTAAATGAGAAATACAAACTAATTGTCCATAGACTTGGTCAACTAACACACTTCCAATGGCAAGTTCTATTTTCTCTTTTATTGGCAACAAAACTAACTTGTTTCCTTCTATCAGAGCTTCTCTACTCTTTGAGGTAATATAAAACACATTGCTGGAACCAACCAGCACATTCTATTGGAAAAATGCACACACTGGGAGAACATTTGGGAATCACAATAAAATAAAACATATTTTTTTCCTTCAGTAGGTCAGGAAGACCTGAAGGATTTCAGCTGTAAAGCTGTAAAACTTGTAATGTGTCCAAGACTCCATAAATTTTTTTTCATCATGGGACTTGTAGCCAGAGGACATTTGATTTAAACTAAGACTAGATGACCCCATGGCAGCTGGAAGTAAGAATGCATATAGGAAAATGTGATAGGCAGTGAGCTTAGATGGAAGAAGGGTTCCAGAATACTGTCTTCTGTCTGCATCTGCATGGTAGCTCTCTTTAATCCTTTCCAGATGCCAGCCACATGAACATAAACAAGAAGCTACAAACTGTTAGATATGGCTTAATAGAAATGATTATGTGTGTAAATATGTAATTTCCATTAAGCAAGCAAATCCAGTAAAGAAGTGAGATATATTGTTTGAATACTGTTGAGCAGACCGTAGGTACTATAATAATTTATCTAATGGCCTTGCAAGAGTTAATAGTCATGCTGAAAATACAGAATTAAAGCAGTATTATGCACCTTTGAATAGTTCATAGCATTGTCAGGTGAGTTTTATCTATCCAGTTGCCTTGTTCACATCATCTCTTGATGTCCTGAAGGCACAATGAGCTCAGAGTATTTAAAATTGAACTTGTCTAGCTCCAGGAACCTACTTTATCTTCCTTCTTTCTTATCTTGTAGATAAGAAGTGCACTATTTATCCAGGCAAGTCAGAAGTCTTCGATTAACCCTAATTTCCCCTTCTCTTATATACCTCCAGTCAAACATTAGACTATAAGTTCTACCTCCACGCCACTTAATGATCATTCTTTCTTCTCCTCTTTGCTACCCCTGTCTTAGTTTAGGTCCTTGCATCTTTTCACCTGAGATAATGCCATGGATTCTGAATTAGTTTTCCAGCCTCTGATCCACTATCTCTATTGCCTTCAGAAAGGGTTTTCTAAAACCAAAAATCCACTTTTCATAATCCTTCATATTCCCTCAATTACTGATAGCTTTGCGGTTAAACTGAATATCCATAGCATAGCATGTTACTTTTAATAATCTGGATTCTGTCTACCTTTCCACCCTTTCCTTTGAGTTTTCCCCTCCTATTCCAGCTGGGTGATTCACAGATCCCCTTACACTGTCTCTCTCCAAACTCAGTGCCTTTGTGAAGTGCAGTTCTGTCTACTTGGAATGCTCTTCTCTTTTTCTTTTGTGCTCTCTTCACTACTTCCAGTTTGTTCTTTAAGATTTCTTCCTTCCAGAAGCACTCTGTATATTTAGCCCAAATTTCCGTTTTCATTATATGTCCCTCCTCTATGTTTCTGAAGGGAAGGAGCTAGGTTGCATTTATCTTCACATCTCCATAAGAAGAACTTTTGAAGCATTAACAAGTACCGGATGAATAAAAAACTTTCCCAAACATCAGTTGATTAAGATGAGCAGATGCTGACATCTCTGTTTTCCCCACCAGGAAAATTAGCTGAGTGACTGTGTAAGTTCATACACTTGGTCATCTGGGACTTTTCTCTTCCAACCCAGAACTCTTTTCAGTATTCAGTGTTGCTAATTAGAGTATATTATTTTCTTCTAAGATTTTGTTAGAAAACAACAGGAATTAAATAAATATAGTTATTAGAAGATAGATTATGTGAAATTTAAAATGAATTTGCATGAGGTTGATGATGAGCCAGATAATTTAAGAAGATACTGAAAAATAAAGGTGAAAATTACCTTTTTTCAGTGATTCAAAATAATTTTTTGTAATTTTTATTAAAACAACTGAAATAAAAAAACTGCCATTTAATTATTACTTTTCATGATTTAGTTGTTTAAAATTATACATATTAAAAAAATAATAAAATTATATTGTATGTAATTCAACTTTTAGTATCGTTCAGAATATAGTGTCTTCTGTATTATTAATTTATTACTATTAATTAGATCCTCTACAGATTTGAAAGGCAGAGTATCTAAGTGTCAAACCACTTTTGCATTAATAAACTTGATTAAAAACATTTCAAACATTATATGGTTTGAAGATAATGATGTAGAGTATTAGCTATTGTTATTCTTATTGTTATAAAATTGTTTTATTTTTTTCATGCAATAAAAAATTTAAATTAACAAACACTGAAATCCTTCACAATCAGTATTATATAATGGCTACACCATATTTTCTCTCTCAGTGCATCTACTAATGGGTACTCATGTTGATTTACATATCTTGGCTATTGTGAATAGTGCTGTAATAAACATGAAAGAACAGACATCTCACTAACATACTGACTTCATTTCTTTTGGATATACAGTATACCTAGGAGTGGGATTGCTGGATCATATTGTAGCTTTATTTCTAATCAAGCTGTATGAGGAAGCTTCATACTATTTTTCACAATAGTTGTACCAGTTTACATCTCACCAACAGTACAAGGGTTTCCTTTGCTCTACATTCTCATCAACACTTATCTTTTTACTTTTTGATGACAGCAATTCTAACAGGTTAAAGGTGATTGCTCATTGTGGTTTTGATTGTGTTTCCCTGTTGCTTAAGCAATGTTGAGCATTTTGTCATATACCTGCTGACCATTTCTATCTTTTTTCTGTAAAATTCAGATAATTTGTCTATTATTTTCATCAAGATTGTTTTCTTGCTATCAAGTTGTGTTCCTTTTTTTAAAATTTTTTTACACATCCCAAACTGTGATGCAAAATATAGATAATTTGGCAGAACGAGGGAGTACTGTGCCTTCCTTCACTGATCGAGATTAAATATTATATGGCTCTTGGCTGGGATTTAGCTCAGTGGTTAAAGTGCTTGCCTATCAAGCACAAGGCCCCAAGTTCAATCCCTGGCACAAAAAAAAAAAATTATATGGCTTTTAATTTACAAAATAAGATCCACTTGTACTTTTAGAAGTTTTTTATTAGTACATATTTGCAATACATATTGTTTACATTCTTCTTAGGGAGTAGGTACATGTACTTAACATATCTTGATTCTTCTTATTCTCCTTCCCCTTCACTCTCTCCTCCCTCTCTCCATCTCTAAATCACCTCCCCCTGCTTTCATTTCTTTTTTAGTTCATGTTTGCAACACATAATTATTCCATTCATCGTGAGCAGTTGGTACATGGACCCTTATTACATATACGGTATAGAGATATGTCCTACCATTCCGTGGGTTGGTTCTTCACACTACTGATTGATCCTTTTGCTGTACAAACACATTTTTAGTTTGATATAATCTCACTTATTATTTTTCTTTTGTTGCCTTTAGAGTCATATCAAAAAAAATCATTGTTTTGACCAATCTCATGAAGGTTTTCCCAATATTTTCTTCTTGTACTACATTTTGGGTCCCAATTGTTGTCTATTGAGTGAGTTGATCTTTTTGTATGTGGCATAAGATAAAGGCCTAATTTTATTTCTTCTGCCATATATATCTAGTTTTCCAAACACCGTATATTGAAGAGACTGTCTTTTCCCCACTGTGTGTTTTTTACAACTTCCTCAAAATTGATTAAACATAAATGTCTGGATTAATTTCTAGGCCCTCTGTTCTGTTGTCTGTGTGTCTTTTTTTATGCCAGTATATACTGTGCTGTTTTGATTACTATAGCTTTGTAGTACATTTTGAAATCAGGTAATTTGTTGCCTCTAGTTTTATTGTTTTTTGCTCAAGATCATTTTGGCTTTTGGGGGTCCTTTAAAGTTCCATATAATTTTTAGAATTATTTGTTCTATTTCTGTGAAAAATGTCATTTAAATTTCGAAAGATATTATATTGACTCTGTAGGTCATATTGTATAGCACGGACATTTAAACAATACTAATTTTTTCAATCCATGAACATGGAATATTTTCCCATTTATTTACGTCCTAAACTTTATCATCAATGTTTTACAGTTTTCTGTGTATAAGCCTTTTACCATGTTGATTAAATTTATAAGTATTGTTATAGCTATTGTAAATGGAACTGTTTTCTTGATTTATTTTTAGTTGGTTTTTAGTGTGTAGAAATACTGTACACTAAAAATTATTTCTGTTTGTCAGTTTTATATCATGTGACTTTACCAAATTCACTTATTGGTTCTAATGGGTTTTTTAGATGCACTGTGCATTAATATAACTAATGTCTTCCTTTTTTAATAAGACATGTAGGACTCAAAATGACTGCTTGTCAATATTTCTTAGAATTTTATTGCCAAAATACCATTTTTGCTTTTTTTTTAATTTTTATTTTTTAATCAAGAACATGCATTAATACATTGTATATATAATGATCCCATTTACCATGGTTGTTTTGTACCTATACATGATGTATCTTGGTTCCCCCCCTTCCCCACCCCTTCTTTCCATTCCCCCCTTTCCTTATTTACAGCAGGTTTATTTACATTTTTCCATTTTTTTCCCCTTTTCCCTTTCTTTCCCTTTTCCCTTCCTTCTTTTCCCCCTTCTCCCTTTCTAGTTCTCCTCTCTTTTGAATATCATCTTTCTTTTACCTAAGTCTTGGAAACAACCCAAATGCCCAACAATTAAGGAATGGCTAAAGAAGATTTGGTTTTTCTACATAATGGAGTACTACTCTGCCATAAAAATGATAAACTAGAGACATTTGTAGGTAAATGGATGAACCTTGAGAACATACTCTTAAGTGAAATAAATCAGTCATGCACGAGTACACATCAAATTGTTTCTCTGATATGAGAAACCATAAGTGTACATAAAGACAAATAGGCATTTTTGTTTTTTAAAAGGAAAAGACTATTTCACAAAAGTTTTTTTCACAGTGAAAGAATTGATTTTTATTGCCATTTGTTCCAAAATGATGTTTTGGAATCTCTTTTTCTTTAAAACTAGATTAAATTCTTAACTTGCTTTCTATGGGACTATTTCTTCCAAAAGTTTAAATTTCATGCATTGCCTGTACAAACATTTTTGGCAATGCTAGTGCAATGTGGAATAATAGATAAGCACTCTATAATTTGATATATTCTGCTGCTTAGTGGGTGTGTGACATTCATTACATTGCTTTACCTCCTTGAGACTTTTTACTCATTTATAAAATGGTAATATGATACTGTTCCTTCCCAGTAGAGCCCTTGCAAGGAATTAAATGAGATAATGTATATAAAAGTGGATAGAATCAAATTGCTTCCTTTCTGTCTTTTGAAATGCCTTACCTTCTGGTCAAACCAATAATAGTACTTTCTCTACACAATAGCAGAAAGCTGCTTCTCTGAAGATAGTCAGAGACTGATCAGTGCGCAACTGGTCTACCCAGGAACGATGTCTGCCCAGGTGTAGACATTAAGAGAAATACATATAAAAGCTGACTATGATATTTGCTAATACATTAATTATTAGGGGTTATCTGGCTAGTTGCTCAGGGACTGGCTAGCTTAGTGTCTCTGCACGCTACGTGCAACTGTTATGAAGCTGCAGAGTCAATCACAAATAATGACCTTCCCAAGCAGCAGAGCAGCTATAGGTCCACCCTTCATTAGAACTTCCAACTTAGTGCTACTTTCAAAAGCAGGTATTTTTATACATGTTCTGATTTTGCCCATTTGAAAATTTAAGCAGAAAATCAAGGAAACTATGATTACCTAAAGTACCAATGTAGCATCAATACACAGCCAAAGAGCAAACAATAAACATATGCAGAGTTAAGAATACTGATTCACATTCATGCATGGATAACTGGATAATAGTTACTTCCTGCTTAAGACAATCTATAAAATGCATTAAATTTATGCATTACATTTTTATAGCTGAAGAATTTGGCTAGGAAGATGGGCATCATTCCAGCTGTTGACAAAGTAGCATTTTTGTGTATTTTTAAATTAACAGATATCATTTATGTTTTATCATGTATGACATAATGATTCGAAGTATATGTACACTGTGGAAAAATTAAATCTAGCTTATTGACGAATGTCTTACCTCACATAGTTATCGTTTCTGTAGTGACAGCACCACAGAAAGTACATTTTTTTGTTATTCTAAGGGAATAGAAAGCTCATGACTTCTGCTTGTATTGTTTAAGAATCTTAGGCAAAGATAATGCCTTTATATTTTGTCCTGGACACCTTTAAGGGTAGCCCTGCACATAATTCAGCACCAAAATAGTTGTTCTTATTTTGAGAAAAATTAAGAGGTGGGTCCTAGCAAGAATTAATATAGGCAAAATAATGGGAATTCGCTTGGTCCAGTAAGAACATAATGTCCCTGTGTATGTACTTGTGTGTCTTTTAGAAGACGCTTGATCCCTGAGCAGACTGATCATCGCATGCACTGTCTGCTCTCTTCTAGTGCACAGTGCCATTTGGGAAATAAAATGCCAGTTAGAGAAGTTAGAAATGATAATGCATATAATTGAATACTGAAATAAAAGGCTATAAATAGTCATTACAGACTAATGTGATTGAGAAAGCTTTTGTGAGACATGGACAGCCTGTGTGTCTGGAGTAGGGTTGTAATAATTTTTTTCTCCATTGGAGGCTGAATTTTGGCAAATGTTTAATCAAGTTTGGCTTTGCCCCCACCCAACCTGTTCGAGAAGGCTTCTCCATAGCAGTTCATCTATGCTCATAAGAGGGAAAATCATTATCCTAGGGCACATGTTCTTGGGAGGAAAAGTTAAAATCAACTATAGGAAAACAAAGAAGTAAAGGGTAAGTACTTGTTCATTTTCCTACCCAACTTTCACAAATAGTGATTCCCCTAATAAATATTCACCTTTTTGCTGATGGATTCCTAGAGTATGGAACTGAGATAATTAGAAGATACACTACTATATTTCTTTTGGGCGTTTCTGGAGATCAAACTCAGGGCCTTGTGTTTGCTAGGCAAGTGCTCTACCACTTGAGCTAAATTCCCCAGCCCCAACCACTACATTTCTTGTTGGGTTTCATACATTGTATTGCCAACCACACAGTGAGGTTTAAGATACAAAGCCAAACTCTTCACTTTTCTTACAAGTGTGAGTTGCAAAGCCCTGTGCAATCTGTTCCCTCCTGGATCTGCTCTGGTTATCTGTGTCTTTGGCCTCCTCCTCCATTTGAGCCTAGGATAGTCTTTCCAGGCTCTGGTCTGCTCTCTTCTAAGCATTTCTTTCCTGGCCAATCTTTTTTACTTTCTGTGTTTCTCAAAAACTTTCCATCTGTTATTCCCAGAGAGATGTCTCTGGCCTGCTGCCCCACTGCTCATAGTCATGGGCAACTTCTGTCATAATCAGTATCATCATGCAAGCTGGGTTAGGGACCTATGGGCTAAATTGCGATGTTTTTCAAACTCAGGTCTGGAGTTCTAGAAGGACTCTATAAGAAGTGGAAAGGTAAACTGAGTACTAAAAATTTTTATCATTTTTATCTAATGATCCACAGTCTTAGCTTTTCCAATTCCTAAAATCTATCCGGTACACCAAACAGTGGGATGAGTCTATCTGTGCTGCATTCCAGTAATAAGTCACTCTTTTATAAGCCCTTTCCCCTGTCCCACTTCCCCAAACAGGACACTGCACATGAATGTGGAAAGCACTCTTGGGTGAAACTTGTTTCGTTTCTCTTCTGCTTCTTTTCATGAAACTTACGCTCAGTGGGTGCAATAAGGAACATCTTTAAGAAAAGTGGCAGGCATATATTAAAAGATAACAATTATTCTAAGAGTATATCACAAATAATAGTTTGTAATTCCAGAAATATTGAAAAGCTCATGATGAGCATACAATTCATTTGTTCATTTATGCGTTCACTTATTTAGCAATTGTTTGGACACCTGCTGTGGCCACGTACTGTAGGCAATGCTCAAGAAGGAGCAGTGGGCAGGATAAATGGCAGGGAGTTCACACAATTTGGAGAATGAGGGATTAGTTATACCAAAATTAACTGCTTATGTATACATAGTGCTGCAAGGAAGATTTGACTGTTGCTACATATGTTTGAAAACTCAAACAAAAACACTTTAAAATGTGTTTATAACAGCTCTTGAGGATACAGTGTCACAGCAAACTGCTGAAACACGCCAAACTGACTATAGTCCCAAACTGAGACATTTAAGGAGCAGATTTGCCTGTTTTCCATTTATTATCTCCTAGCAGGTGTGCTGATTTATTTTTACCATTTCCTAATCCTCCCAAGTCGTGACACCACACTGCCCTGAGAACACTGTCCCCGAGTCCCTGCTGCTGGATGCAGCTCAGAGACACACAGTAGTGCAGCGCCTGCGACATGGTCCTTAACAGAGCGGCGACTGAACACAGCCACAGCAGGGCAGGGGACCCCTCACACTGGAACTCCCGCCTGCCTCTCTGGGGTAGGAGTTTCTCAAGTAGCAGTGAGAGAGAGAAACTAGTTGGACAGCATCTAGACACTCACGCAAGTGCACTTTTCTCAACAGCAAAGGAAAAGACACTTTCATGGTGCTTTATCGGGAAGAGCCAGTATGTCCTTGATGATGTCTTGTTTATCATTTCTCCTTGCTTCGTTTAAATTTATATGGACTCAAAGCTCAGCTATAACATTCACATGTGCGCGCGCACACACACACACACGTATGTTGACTGCCCTCCAGCTCTAGCATGTCAGTGCAGTCAGTTGCTATGGAGAGGGACCACTTTAAGTCTTCTCTTCTGCTTTTAGTGTGGAAAGTTATTACATTACATTAGAAACAGTGGAACATTGTAACTAAAGAAGAAGAGCTTGGTTTAGAACATTCTTGATTCTTATTAGCACAAGGAGGTCAAAATTCCATATGCCGGATGTGTTCAGCTCCTTGCGCCAATGTCCTGAGGCTGCAAGCTGGAGCTACTCTTGAGAACTCGCATGAGACATTGGAGGACTCGGGATTTATGAAGCTGCGACCTCACGATGACAGTGGGCCAAGCGGGGTGGAGTGAAGAAACTCGGAGGAGAGGACCACAGCAGGCCCACCTCCGCGAGCAACACTTAGGCCATCACAGGCAGACATCATCTTAGCCTCCTCATTTGTATTTTAAGCATTAGTTTCTATTCTTAAATGAAAAATTAAGAAGGCCCGAAGAGGACAGGTTCAGCAATAGTAAAGATATATGCAAGTATTATCACGTTACCACTGTGGAGATTGCTTGGTACCATGAGAACAGCAGCTTTAGAGACACTCAGACCTGCATTCAAACCCCGCTCTGCTGCTCCTTAGCTGTGAAGCCTTGAGCAAGTCGCTGGCCCTCTCAGTCTCGTTTTTCCTGTTGTAACTTAAACATGGAAGATAATACAGAGTGCTTTCGAGATTAAATATAAATAAAATATACATTATACTCGGTAGGAATATAATAAGTGCTGACTGTTGCTGTTATTATTATTAAAGAAATATGATCATAAAGAAGGGAAAGGGGCAATGTCATCAATATGGACAAAACCGACCAAGGTTATGTGGCGAGAGATTTGGAGACATCAGTATTGATTTCATCTATCTGAAAAAGATAAACCTTTTGTTTTCTTTTCCAGTCTATTCTCAAATATAAGCACACAGCCTCAGAATTTATGGTCATTATACGTCATTTTCGAGGAACTCAGAACAGCATTCTCTGAAATCTATTTGTTTCCGCTTCCTCCACATGGCGTTTGCTAACCCTCCCCTTCATCCCACGCTCCTCTTTGCCATTCCTGGTGCTTTTATCGATAGCTTCTAGGGAGCTGAAAAAAGACTTACTTGTTTGCCTTTTTCCCTCGGTACTGGGAATCAAGCCTAGGGACACTCTGCCACTGGGCTGCACCCCCTGCACTTTTTAGTTTTTATTTTGTGACAAGGTCTTGATACATGGCCCAGGCTGGCCTTGAACTTGGGATCCTCCTGCCTTAGTCCCCCGAGTAGTTGGGATAACAGGTTTGTGCCACCACACCCAGATACCTTTTTGTCTTTTAATCAGACCATAAGGCAAGCCCCAATACAACACAGATATTCCAGAACAGGATTTCGCTAAGTGTCTGATACATCATCTTCCTCATTCAGGCCATGCGTAGCTATTATTTTCCCCTTCTCATTCCCAGAACTCATTTTCTAGTATCCCCATAAAGGACCCCTGTGAAAACAATCTCTGGGTTTAAAAAATTTTCTAATCTTTTTCATTTTGGGGGAGAGGTTGGATTCAATAAGACTCCTATTCTCATAACTTTCCAGTGCGATAACCACACATCTCAAGAGAGTAAGAGACTTTTGTGAGGGGAAAAAAAAAATAAAAGAAATTTCCAAAGAATGTGACTAATACTGTATCCCCAAGTCAGCAGTTAGATATCTTTGCATCTGACACATAGGACTGAGAAATGTTAATTCATAGGTACTGCTCCCCTTTTGTAAAAGATATACTGCTTCAGCTGTTTTGTTGTATAACTGTCCATTCTAATTAAAAAAGTCCAGAATGCTCTGTGTGTCATGGGAGATACTGTAGGGCCTGTCTTTGTCTCTGTGTCTGTGTGTCTATCTCTCTCTGTCTCTGTCTCTCTCTGTCTCCTCTGTCTCTCTCTTCCTCCCTCCCTCCCTGTATCTCTCCCTCCCTCCCTTTATTCTTTCTCCTTTCCAGTTTTCCTAGCCTCTCTGAGGGACATTCTCATATTTCCACCTAAACTCCAAAAGCTGCTTTAGAATTTGGCATTCATCAATTTTTGTTGGCCCTGTTTCTTCAGGATTCCTATTTTCTACACATTCTAGGAGTCTGATTCACTTGTGAGATCAGTAGCAGAGAAACACAACTGTCTTTAATTTCAAGGCTGGCTCCATCCATTTGTCCTAGATAAAGGGCAGCTAGGACACTAGGAAGGCTTAAAAACACTTTAAAAAGACTTAGGCCATGTGATTGAGCTTCTCTAGTTATTATAGTGTAGGTAGAGTAAGCAGGGCCACTCTCAGTAGTGCTTGGAACCTCCTTTAATAAATATTCCAAGCCTTGCCTAACAGTCTAAATCTTGTAGACAGTCATTCTTTCTTCCTGAAAGGAATTGTCCATGTTTGGTACTTTTTTTTTTCTCTTTCCTTTTGAGTATGTTTTTTCAACCTTGTACTCTTTAAGAACCGCTAAAGAATTATTATTTCACAATCCCTTTAAAAATAAATAAAGTATAATTTCCATAGGCACTAGTTTTATTTGAAAATAATTGCTTTTATAATATAAATTTGTGTGTTTGAAAGTTTGGTCCTTGGACTATCTACATTTGAAATTGCCTGGACATTTGGGCATGAGCCCAAGAATTTTGGATTTTAGCAAACTTCTAACTGTGTACTTTGCACATTAAAATACATGAATCACTAAATTATCAGGAAGGCTCAATATGTCTCTGAGTAGGAAAAGCCTACTTAGTTCTCAAACTCTTTTCTTCCTTGACCACAAATGGTATCTTTCATTTTTGGAAGCGTATGGCATTTATAATTTTCTTAGAACCTATTGTCTATTTCTGAACATACGTTTAAATTATTCCACATAATTTATCTGTTATACTGGAGAGGCTGGAAATAAAGGAGAGAATGGAAATACTGACTTGGGGTGAGATAGTGGTGGAATCGCCAGCTGAAACATCACAGTCCTTTGTTCTGTGCAACAGATCCGAGAAAGGCCAATGACAACATGGCGAGGACTGTCCCCTGGGTGCAAGAAAGGTCAGCGATACTACCGTTGCCACTTCCGCCCTGCCGCAGTCCCTCGCACAGCCTAAGAATGCCGCACGTCTTTGTGCAAAGGTGCGAGGGCCCCCAGAAAACACCGCCTTGCCATTCCAGTTCTTCAGCTTTCCCGTTGTCTCCCACAGATCCGGAGTTCGGGGCCCACAGACAGCACTGTCCAGTTCATCTTCTATCAGCCCATCATCCACCGCTGGAGGGAGACGGATTTCTTTCCTTGCTCAGCAACCTGTGGAGGAGGTAACGATGTTCCCTTAGCTTAGACACTTCACTTCTGGGAGGAGAGACTTGGCTATCCTAAGAGTGGAATAACGTCAGCCTGAAGGAAATGGACTGTCGTGGTGGATCAGATTCCACCTTCAAGATGGAGCCTAATCCTGAAGCCCTCAGGGAGGACGCTTGAGTTGAAATTCCTCATGAACATTTTCTGCTGTAGAGTCCCGTTAGCGGAAATAACTCTTTACTTCTTCTCTTGAGTTCATAGAGAGCCCTAATAATTTGGAAATAGCATCGTCCTGAGGCACATTCATTTCAGTGAAAAACTATTCATCTGGTTGAGGTAAAGCCCTTTATTCTGGAATCAAATGAAGAGTATTTGTCAGACATACATAGTACGATGAAAAAATACATTGGTTGTTTAATTGTTTTTTAAATTATTACAGTAAAAGACACATTGCCATTAATCCCCTTCAAAATATTCCTGCTGGCTTCAAACACACTTGTTCATCATTCTTGTCCCTTTCTGAAGCAGTTGTGGAAACCCCCTTTCATATCTTTAATTGCATTGTCATGGCTGCCTCAATGTCCTGAACCTATTTAAAACATTTACTTTTTGTGGTCATTTTGACTTTGGGGAAAAGCCAGAATCTGAATGGTGCCAGATCCAGTAACTAAGATGCATGAGGACATACCATGTTTATACGGGACCTTTTCATTGGACAGCACACAGCAGCAACATTCACTGTATTTTTTAACATACTTCATAAAAACACTATCAAAAGAGGACTTCCAGAACTGCTTCAGAAAGTGGCAAGATTGATAGGATAAGAGTGGTAGAAGCTAGAGGGAGTATTTTCAGGGATTGATGACAGTATGTATTTTACCACCATTTTTAAAATTTAAACATTCACCATATAGTTCAATCACACTCTATATTTAATTAGAAAAAAATAGTTTATTAACAGAAAAAAAATCAGTACATTATAGACTTACAGTGAAATAATGTTGGGCTCCATCCCATTATCTATGCATAAAAAGGATGCCATTTGCTTTATATATTCGCTAAAATACATCTCTCTGGAAAAGTCACAAAACAAATTTCTGTCTCCACTGTACCACATCTGTATCATGGACAGTACTCTGTGTTACTGGAAACATTTTTGTTTTGGATTTTGGTTTTTTCCCCATTTTTTGTTCTTCTTAATTATAGTGATTATATGTATAATAATTGCTATGGATTGTTTTACAACAATTTATATAGCCATTTCCCTTTAACAGATCATTTAGGTCATTTAAACTCTTCTACTATTATAATGTAATGAATAACTTAACACCTAAGTATTTTTCTCCTTTCATGTGATTTCTTTGGGATAAATACTCAGCAGTGAAGTTACTAGATAAATAAGTTTCAGAACTTTCGTGGCTATTGGCATATATGCCAAATTCCTTCTAGAAAACAACAAGCAGTGTGTGAGGATTTTAGATTCCTTGCCAACCTTTGTGGATTTTTACAAGATTTTATGATTTAATGATTATAAAATTTTAGGTATATTCCTTTGAAAATTAGCACATCAGATAAATTCTAGGCCTAGCTTCATGGAAGCCTGTTAATTGACCAGTTTTAAATTGTTCATCCATTTAGTATCACTAGATTAATTTGGACAGGAGATAAGATGATAATACCTCAAAATGGAAGCAAATGATTACCATCAGTTATTGTAAAACAGTAAGCACATGTGATAGAATTCACCTCAGCTGTTTGATTTTTGTCTATATATTGTGACCAAATGCCTAAAAATGTGATTCTGCAGAACATTAGATTTCATCTGAAAAGCAGTGAATCAAAATGCCGTCAAGTGCTTTTATTCCACTGTTAAATAACTACCAATTCAACATTTCAACCACTTCCAATAGATCAACATTTCCATTTGTTCTCTATCTTGAATAGAAAACTGCTCTGTTTAAAACTGAACTGCCATTACTTTGATGTTTCATGGGATCACATTTTTTTGATGCACAGAAACGTTTCAAAGAATAAAATCATTTATTAATTTTTTTCTTTTTAAACAAAAACCATGCTTTATGAGAAATAATTCATTTATATGTGCACTATCCGAGTTTCATGTAGAGCTCCTAAGAGAGTATGATTTCAGTCATCTTGACAATAGTTTACTATGAAGTAAGGTGATTAGTGTTAGATTTGTAAATATCCCTTGAGGCCTCGTTTTCCTCACGTCTAAATGATAAAGTAGAACTTGGTGTGGTTTTCAAATGTTTTCAGTTATCGTAATTTTTGTTAAGAGGAAATCTTCCTAGGAAGAGCATATAGAAGTAAAACTGTTCTCAGTGAAGTTGTAAAGGTTATAGAGACCAGTATTCCTCTTATTTCACGGATCAGTTTGAAAATTACTAAAGAAATTACTTCCAAGTTCTCTGTTATGTTGCTTATTCCAGATTCAACTAGTTGGCCATTTCACCCAGAGTAAAGAATTATTATTTCAGAATACCTTGAGAAACTTCTAAAAATATGGTTATCTAATCATTTTGGTCGTGCTTCATTTCCATTCTAACTTTTCAGTTCCTATTCTCCATAATGGCTTCAAAAGAATGGGGTTAGGCTAGCAAATTATAATTTTGAAAAACATAATCTTAGATTTATACTTTATTCCTCGTGCTTCTGTGATGAATTCTTTCTTGGAGTAGAAATTATTATGTGAAAAATTATAAAATGTTCAGCTTCTCATAAAATTAGCTGCTATGAAGTACAGTGGATTTGATAAATAAAAGTATATTTTCTTATCTAAAATATGATTTTGTGATTTGGTTTTGTTATGAAGCAAAAAAATTAGATGGAACATGTATTCTTACCTATTGCTTTCATTACTTTCCATGTTTTTCATCTTTCCATTAGAATTTTAAGAGATCTTTTTTTAGGTCTTTAATGAACAATTAATTTTTGTGGGTGGTCTGAGAACTCAGCCTTAAGGCAGGAAATCTGGCTTAAAAGCCTCCTTCTGATTTCCTAAAAATTTTTGCAAGTCCCTTAACAATTTAAATCTTGCTTCCTAATACATACTTAGTAATAAGAGTATTCAACCACCTGCCAGAGAGAATATATTTGTGGGCTTGGTTAGAGTTAGAATAGTACAGGTTTTTTAATTCTCTAAGTACATTTATTTTTCACCCCCAAAATCTTATTGATTTTTTCACCCCGAGAATCTTACTGTTCACCACCCTACCAGAAATCCACAGGACAATAAAAAAGACAGATAGGAAAAATAAACATATTATGACAAAACCAATTATTTCTCACAACTTTTCTTTTAAAAGAAGCTTCTCTAAACATTGGGAATTTGTGGACAAAGGCTAAGAAATATGGTCCAAATACTCAATTTCAAGAGAAATGATGAAAGATTTTAGAGAAAGCAAAACTTTAACAGTAGAAGGTTTTTACGTTGGATTGTTTTGTTGTTGTTTCTTAGTTCTGCAGGGAAACAGGATTCATGGTGGCTATTGGTAGGATCTTAATTGTCCATTTATTCAGCTCAAACACTTTAGTCCGAATTTAGGCAAAAATAATATTCTCTGGTAGCTGGCAGAACCTGATCCTGTCTGTATTCCACTGGCCCCATTGTTCAAGGAAGAGAACACCGGGATAGTTAGTTAGTAGTTGGTTAGTTAGTTAGTTAACTTGAGAGCTTACTCATCCTCATGCCCTAGATGCTAAGGAGGCAATTTAGCATCCTTGCATAAAATAGTTGGTTAAATAAATACTTAGTCTTTTTTGCACACAGAATTCTGTGTTATATTTCTACACTTTACAAAAGAAATAATAGTAGTTCTTACCACACAGTCCTATAATCTGACTATGATGTTCTGTAATTCAAGTCCTACAATATAATGCAAGTATTAAAACGAGTGGATCATCTAAGAAAATATAGTATCTGAGGCCTGCAGAAATTAACGCACCTTCCAATTATGTATGTTTTTTACTGAAAATAAGTGGGGCATTGGGGAGTAGTTTCCATCAGTATGAGATGGCCAGAAAACATCAAGAAATATATTGCAGTGGCATGCGCTTTTAAATTTCCCTGGTTGGTTTGACACTCGTAGGTTACCAACTAACATCGGCTGAGTGCTATGATCTCCGGAGCAACAGAGTGGTCGCTGATCAGTACTGTCACTACTACCCAGAGAACATCAAGCCCAAACCCAAGCTTCAGGAGTGCAACTTGGATCCCTGTCCGGCCAGGTCAGTCAAACTTACTGGCTCCTTTATCATAAACATGAATAAGACTCCAAATAAGCATCTTAAATTTAAATCAGTACTTTAAATTAAAAAGAAAATGCCAAGAGTTGCTATCAGTGCCCATTCCTGATTATATGTCACTAGTACTTATACCTCTTGATCTTGCTGGGCGATGCTGTGCAATGCTGTTCAGAGTCTATGAACTTTGCTTTTGTAAAGTAGTAGGTAAAGCTCTCTTCAGAGTCATGTTTTCTGATTTCTTTTCATTCTGATTCCTAACTTGTCCCCTTAATGGAGGTTATAGGTTAAGGACTGCTTGATAATCTTAACCAGTTTTATAGCCTCATGTTCTCAGAATTCTTTACATTTTTCTCTGTCCATGATCAGGAGTATAATCAAAACAGACTATATATCAGGGTCACACTGATCCATTCTAACTGTCACTGTCCATACTGATTAATTAGTATCAGAACCAGCCTTAGAACCATTCTGTGACCTTTGAGCAAACAGCTTTTGTAGGACTTATTTCCAAGATCAGAGTTTTATTTTTTCTTTAATCTTTAGCAGCTTTAAAAATTTAAACACTTAGCACTTTCATACACCATTGTTTGCTTTTGGGAAACCATAATCGACCCTCAGATTGTTTGCAGGATCAAGAATAAACCTGACACATGAAAATCTTAGGTAGAGTAATCACGGAAGTGCAGGTCAAGCCTCTTCCGAGGGTGAGGTATTTACTTTAACACTTGCTCTTCTTCCTGCTGATTCTCTCCAGTAACAGCTTACTCAGCCACAACACATCGGTGGGGATGCAAGAAAATTCTGCCCCTACAAAAGTAATTATGAAAACTGAAAGATAAAAATCCTTTTCCAAACCTCTTGGATTTCTGAGAAACACTTCAATATTATTTATTAAAAATCAGAGTTTATTAATTATATATCGATAACAAAGCTCTGAACAATCAAAATATTATGTGGGCAACATGCATGCAAAGCCTTCTATCTTTATGTTGTAAAAAACACAACTTGTGTTTTGATTTTCTGCCTTTAACTTTTTAAAGTTCATGTCCTTATACTCTTTCGACTATGTATCCATGAATTCTAAATTTAATGTGTGATGTGAAAATGCTATTATTAACTAACTTACAGAAACCATATTACCTGCCTCATAAAAGTACACTCATTAAAGAAACAGAAAGAATTCATATTACATAACTGTAAAATTTAAGTGAAGTTTAATTTAGCTTTATATTACACCAGAATAGTATATATTTAAAGTTAGAGATGATATAAAAACTAAAGTGTTAAAATTTTGCTTGAATTTCTTTATTTTGGAAAAAGTAAGCATTTGAAATATTTTAGCTATGATAAGTATAACCCATGCAATTTAATACTATTTTAAAATATTCTATTTTTATATGTTTATTGATACCTATAGCAGGAAGATCAGGTGTAAAAAATATATTTACCTCAATTCAAACATTCAGCTCAGCCATAGACTTTGAAAGTCTTATACACACATTTTTATGAAAATTTGAGGGTTAAAAGGATCTGTTCTTTACTACTCCATAAAGCTTTTCCCACCAGGAAAAAATTTAAGTTAAAAAAAAAAAAGCAGCTATGGAAGAAGTTGTGAAATAACAGCATATTGTTAACAATTAGAGAAAATACTCATAACCAGAAAAATTTACTCATTCTTTTTGACCTCTGAATTTTAGCCATTCTTCTCTGTAGGAGTCACATTTTTGGCCCATTTCTTATTATGCAAAAGAAAAAGGCTACAGTGAGAGAAAACTGCCTGAGCAATTTATGCATTTTCTGTGCCATGTGTTCTTTTAAAACATCTACTACAGCACATGTATAAATGTTGGGACAGGTGGCTATTTTAAAAAGAAGAAGAAAGAAAAATGAGAAAAGGAAAAAGAAAAAATAAGATGGAGGTAAATGTCAGGAAACTGCTTTTTTGCTGAAGAAGTAATTAGACAAAGCTGTAAAAGTCAAGACTGACCAGAAAGTGAGGCTGAAAGGGCAGTTTCTTTCAGAAATGTAGACGTGCTGCTCTGGGGTTAATACTTCAAGAAGTGCTGTGAGACTCACTTAGCTCTTGCGTGTGCCAGGATCAGAGCAAACTTTCTGACTTTCACAACAAAATGAGGAAGGTTCGCCTGAGAAAAGTAGATAGAAGAGACTATAAAATAGATCTCTGGGGCTGAGGATTTAGCTCGGTGGTAGAGCACTTGCCTAGCAAGTACAAGGCCCTAAGTTCCATCCCCAGTACCAAAAAAAAATTTAAAAAGTAGATCTTCTCTTCCGTCAGACATAGCAGAATCAAATCCTCAAGGGACTCTTGTCTAGCTGCAGAATTAACTGTCTAATTGTCTACCCAAAATTAGTAACTACCAAAAAGGAAAACATAGACTTTCTTAGTGCAAAGTCACATATTTTTTAATTTGAAAACAAAATTATTGTATCTAAGCACTGAGATATTTATTCCTTTTTTCCACTACACTCTGGCATTTGGGGCCTGTTATAATTCTGAGAAGCAAAATCCCATTCGTATTGCCGCACCTATTTCCGAGACAGAAAAGTATCACCAACAGCAAAAATGGCCCTAAAAATTAAGGCTGCAACTTTAGCTTTAATACTTGACTTCAGTTTTCTTACCCATAAAATGAGGGAGAGGGTTGTTGGTTGCATTAAATTACTGATTTCAAACTGTGCCACAGGAATCTGTTGTTCCATGGGGTTGTTTCCTTCAATCTATGTATTTTAAAGTATTTTTGAACAATAATTCACAAAATATATATTTAAACATATTAAACAAACAATTTTAACTGATTCCAGCTAAGCTGAATTGTAAAAACAAAAAGTTTTAACAATTGTGAAAATGTTGCACCAGCAAAGTAAATACTTTTCGTCCTCATCAAGTTCTTCCATCATTTCTGCTTAATTGAAAAATTGAGCATTCTAAGATTGCAAGGACAACTGTTGAAACTGTTACCATGAGCCACTATTTCTTGTGATAATAATAATGTTCTCATTACTGCACATTTAAAACCAAAAGAAAGCAAAAATAAACTGGTTATGACCACTGCTGGCCATAATCCCTGATGTCCACTTTTTATGTTTATCAAACTACTTTCATGTCTTCATTATTCTGCTCTGTAATAATTAGAAGTTATACATTTGAACCAATTGTCTAAAATTTTACTAGTAAATATTCACATCAGGTTTATACACTATGGTCTTATATGTCATATAAAGCCTTTTGATGACCAAAATGTTTCTAGTGCTGTAACTTGCTACTTGTTCTCGTGTCCATACCCCTTCCAGCTTTAAACTCGGCGACTGTCGGTATCAGTCATTACTTTAGTTTTAGGAAGTTCACAAACTTCCTGAATACCTGAACAACTTCCGGGAATTGTTTTAAATCAGTGCGGATCTGAGCTAGGCACAGATCACCAGTCATGGAGGCTATCAGGAATATCTCACTCCTCACCATCCGTTGAGTTTTTGGTTCTCATTCTCTCTTCCCTTTCCTCTGTCTTTGCTTTTCCACTTCATTTTTTGTTCTTGTTTTCTTCTTCTTCTTCATCAGTTCCCTTTCTTACACTCACCAAGCACAGCTATGATTATGGATTATTTCACCCAGTGCTTCTTGAGGGTAGAGATTGTTGACATCGTTCAAAATAATTTTTATGGTTTTATGGCTTTTTTTCTGATTCTGAATGCTAACTTATAAATGTTGGTAAGTTAAAAGACCATAATGAAAACAATAAAACTCACTAATAACTCCTAATGCCCACAGATAACTATTGCTAAAGTGCTCGCTATGCTTCTTTCCTCTCTTGTCTATAGCTTATAACGTAGAGGAGGTTTGCTCTATAAGGAGACATCTAGAGTTAGGGATTCAGCATTCTTCGTTTCCACTCTTCTATGAGCAAGGCGTAGAATGCCCAGGACATGTCATAACTTGTCTTTTTGTGGAGGCAAGATTTAAGTCAGTTGCCCTGCAGACCGGAATTGAACTAAGGTGGCTGACCAGCAGTTTCATCCCAAGAGAGCTTTGCGGCTCTCTGTTGGTGTCATTACTGCAGTCATTTTATGAAGTGATAAAATACTTCGTTTCCTAGCCAAAAGTGTTTAAGAAAGGGAGCCAACTCTTAGGGTTATAAGGGAAGTAAAGGGAAAATGAAGTACAAAGGTCCAATGACTTCAGGCCGAAATGGATAATGTTTTTCACCAGCAGCTGAGCGCTGTGACACCTGCGTGCCCATCACACTGTCTGTGCAGTGTGCTCTGTATGCCGCTGCTGGTACGGACTTGGCCATCCCCAGGGGTTCGCAGATGTACTGCTCCTCTGTATCAGAAATCTGCTGCATCGTTGTACTTTTAATACAGTGAGTTCTTTCCCATGTCACCAAGCACTTGGGACCTACTAAAATATAAAATTCTCTCCCGTGCCTACCATTCTTTAAGCATAGCTGTCTTCTACCACAGGAAGCTTGTCAGAAATTTGTGCAGCTTTTTGTGCCATTTTCTTCTCTTGGGTGAAAAGTTAAGTCCATCATGTGGCCTTAATACCTCGAAGTGTATACCTAGAGCTCAGCAGCAACTGAAAAAAAGCATCATTTTAATTCAACTAATAAGTGCTTTATGTTTTCAGAGCAGATTCAGATGTAAAACATGCAATATTTGGCCTCACACATCTTATTCTGTGAGATGGGTCAGGCGCTTAAGGCTGTCAGGGGGAAATTGAGCAAGACACTGTGAGATCAGAGAAGCACCTTTTCAGATTTGTTTGGCACAGACCTCTAGTTTTCCCTCCAAGGCAGTAATGGATGGGCTTGAATTGGCAAAAGGCGGACAAGTGAAAAAAGCTCTCACTCATCGTACTATCATGGTCACAATCACTAGCAAACACATCTGTTCCTGGCTGAAGCTGCATCCAGATTTCCTCTTCCCCGAAGGAATTGAGAGCAAGAGTCCTAAGCAAATGCCCAAACCTGTATGCCCCAAGCAGCAGTCCTTGGTGCTTCAAGTGGAATTTTTTTAAATTTGTCCAGCTCCATTTATTTTGACACTAAATCGCATAAATTATGCCTGGCCTGGGACCAAATTATGAAAAAGAAGTATCAGAATGGTATCCTAAAGTTACAGCAAGGAAAGACAGTGCACCAGGAGAGGTAGTCTGTGTGGTAGGCATGGAAAAGCCTGTGTTCTCATGATTACTGGTAACCAACCAGTCGTGGCAGTGTAGCCCGATGGTTAGAGGTGGGAGCTCCACAGTGAAACAACACAGCTGGAGATCCCGACTGCCACTTATAGGTGGCGCAGCCGTTGGCACATTACTTATTCTCACTAAGCCACAGTTTTTTCATCCTGTGAAGTGAGGACAGTAACAGTATTTACCTCATGAAGTTGTCATGAGGGGTAAGTGTAATAATGCATTTAAAGAGCTTAGCAGAGTGCCTGACACATGATAAGCACTCAGAAATGTTAGTTGCTCTTGATATGACTCAGATTGTGGCTATGATAATGTCCACGTTACCTCAGAGAAACTCTTAAACTCTCCAGAAACCAGCTTTCTCATCTGTAAAAGGAAAAGATAGAAATCTAGAACTCTCTACAGGTCCAGAAAGCAGTTCTTTATTTGTTATTGCAACAACGGGAAACAAAATTCCTAGCAAAATAACAGCTTTGAAGTAAATCCCAGCCAAGTGTGGTGGCCCACACCCGTAATCCCCGCAGTCAGGAGGCTGAGGCAGAAGGATTGTCAGGAGTCCGGGGCCAGCTTGAGCCACGTAGTGAGCTTAAAGCCAGCCTAAACTACATAGTGAGAGCCTGTCTCAAAAGACACAAAAAAAATCACATTTATCTTATTTTTCAAATATCATGAGAAATTTGAAAAATTAAGATAATTAGCAACTCCTAATAACTCAGTTCACAAGTGTTTGTGACCCCCATTTAACTGGCTGTAAAACATTGCCATTTAATTTATGTCATGGAGATTTCCAAAAAGGAAAACTCAATGTAAGGACTAAAAAATGGTTGACTTATTTGGCAATTAAGATATAATGAAATGTCTTCTTAATCATGAAGATCATGTAATATCTAACTTTATTGTAGAAGCTAAGTGACCTTTTAAAGTAATGACTTTCTTCCTTCTGATGAGTCTCATTTAAAGATACTATTTGGAATAACTCATGAGTAAGCAATAAGAAAAACCACCATAAAATCTTATTTCTACTTGTGATTAGGTAAGTAAAGCAGAGTTTTGTTGCCTTTTAGAAGGCATGAGTGTATCCTCTGAAGCATTCAGATACACTGCACGTCTTCTGAGAGATAATCAACAATTACTCAGTTATCGGAGCAATTCAATTCTTCTACCAAGCCAGTTTATCGCTAATAGATCACTTCATATATTACATTTTGGACTTTTAAAAGTGTGATTATTTATGTAATTCTTTTAATTAGCTTGTGAATTAATAGAATATTATTATTATTCCATTTTAACCTCAACCTATCAGTCTGTAGCCATGTGACTCTACTACCTCAGTATTCTCTTCACCCCATGTCTCTAGGCCAGAGTGTTACCATCTTAAAAAATGAATATAATGTTCCTGCCAGAGAATAACTGTGATGATTCAACAAAAGAATGCATATAAAACTCTTGCCAGCATGTCAAGTACTCCACAAATTTAGCTGCCATTGCTAAATGGAGACCCAAACTGGTAAAATGTCTTGCCCAGTTTCACTTCTATTTGAAGTTTATAAGATGTTTTCACATCCATTATCTCATTTTAGTTTTACAATCCCTAAGAAGTTAACAGGCCAAAGGTTGTCATCTACGTTTTATAGATGAAAAGGCTGAAGCCCAGACAGGTTAAGGGACCTGTCCCAAGTTGGGGTGGGCAAAAACAAGCTGGGGTGTGGATACAAGTGCTTCAGGCTCCAAGTGTCTCCTGCACTACGTGAGCTCCGGAGCCCGATCCCTGTGCAGCTGTGAGTTAGCGTATCCCACAGTCACCCTGTTCTGATGATGTCTTCAGCGACCTGTGAGGTCTGGTTCAAACACAAAGTAGACCCCAAAGCCAGCACAGAACTGCTGAATAGTTCAATGCAAGATTTGGGTGTTTGAATTGATCACATACCCAGGTTAAGCAAATGTCTTTCATGTAAGCGTAAATACTGGTGTTTATTTGAATCGAACAATGTCCAAATCACTCAGTACAGGAAAAAGCAAACATAGTCCAAGAAAATGTTAGTCCCACTTATTTAAAAGCAATTCAAAATTTACATTCATTGATATCGTGAATGTTTAACCCCAGAAATGTAGACATTAGGAAATTTTGTATTATTTGATCCCAAATATTAAAACTCTCTTATACTTAGTTTTACAGCAGAAAATGAATTTGCTGAGAAAGATGTTTTTAGATCTTGACAATGAAGCAGGCTCCTTTAGGCCTTGTCCCAGTTAAGCCCAGGTAAATGAATGTTGCTTACCAGTTACTACGGTCTGGAAAAATTGAGAGCTGTTTACAAACACTTTTTCATTTGCTGCATTCCAACTTGCCTCTATAAATGTTAGGGAAACTCACTAAGTACCAAAAAGTTGACAAGTATTAAAGGAAGAGAGATTCTGAGATAACCTTAGTTCAGTGGTTTTTGAGCTATGGACCACAGACCTCCGAGTTCTGCCCTAAGCAACCACCAGAAAGAGAGGGATAAGAAGATAGAGCCCAGTGGCGTGAATTTCCAGACATCCATTCTTACTTCATCTTAGAATTTTTGACCTTATACTACATTTGGAATTTGCAGAAGACCAAAGTTGAAGTCCAGATATAAGGCAATCAAAGTTGCATAGAATGAAACTAGCAAGAAGAGTGTTGACTGTGTTAGTTTTCTGTCACTGTGACAAAATAACTGAGCAAATGAATTTAAAGAGCAAAGGGTTTTTTGGCTCATGATTTTAGACAGTTCAGTCTACAGACTGCTGCTTCCATTACTTTGGGCCTTGGACAAGGCAGAACATCATGTTTCAGGAACATGTGGAAGTGGAGTCTACTCACTTCATGACAGCCAGGAAACAGAGAGACAGACAGAGAGAGGCAGATTCAGAAATCTGGCCATAAAGGAAATGGCTGGGGTCACTATATAGTCCCCAAGCACATAGGGTGGTAGAAGAGTGGCAGTGCCCAAACAGTAACACAGGAAAAGAAGAAGATCACGAATTGTCTAGGACACACTGATCTGGAAAAGCTGAGAGCACATGCAGCTGTCAGGAAGTCAAGAGCGAGGCTCCTCAGCCCCGGAGAAGGAGCAGGAGGTCATGAGAAAGTCACCGAGAGGATCTCCTTTTGGTTCATTCTGACGATAAGAAGAACCTCATAAATTAGGTGCCCTTGGAGTTAGTTACATTAGGGTTTTTCTCATAGAGAGAGATTTATCACGATATGTGACTTCCGCAATGCAGTGGTATGACCCTGATGTGGGCTTGCTTTTTTTAAAGTTCTAAAGTAGTATCTTAGACCATTTCTGCTTGAAGACTCAGTCGCTAAGTGACATGGAATTTGAGGTGATGGCCTCATTTTATCCGTTTATGTCCTGGTTCCAAATAGTACAATCTTGGATGTTTTTCTACTTGAAAATTTTGTACTTGAATGTTCTGATTGCTATGATTTTTAAATCTAACACATTATTTAAGAACTTGGATGACTGAAAAGATATTTTTAAAAAACAAGAAAAAAGGACCCATAGGTGTTAGGCATTTTCCTACTGGTGTTAGGTGCTAGGTATTTTTCTAACTACACATATGGGAGAGTACATATGTGTGTGGCCTGTATATTTACATGACTAGATATATAAACATGCAACTTTTCTTAATATCGTAAGTTATATCGTACATTCTCTTTTGTATTTAATATTTTCCAGTGTCATTACATCTGAGAATTGTCCATGTCATTAATAGTGGTTGAAAAATTTTATGTTTATGTGCTTCAGAATATTTCATTATATGAGCCTCCCATAAGAATGAAGCACTGTCCTATCCCTGGACAATTCAGTAAGGTGTGAGCTGTGAGAGGAGGAAGTAGTATGTGTCTCTTATACCACATTACTCCAGAATGGTCATTTTCTCATCCCCACCTTCTTTTCTTACCACCAAAACCCCGGATGATAGGCGTTTTAGGTGGGTTCACCTAAAACTTAGTGCGAAGTATAAAATAGACATAAGTGGTTAGGATACTTAAGGTGGTGGGGAATGTGTAGTTTCACCTCCAAACCAACTGTTTCTTATACTTTCCCTTATGACCACTTTTAAAATTCATTTTTCCCCTTTCACCGCTCCCCACATACTCAGATGCATGTCTGAATGTGTGCATGCAATGTACACACCGAGATTGAGACTACACATGGGGAAGATTTATTCAAGTCCCTAAATTGTACCCTTTTTCTTCATTCTCTATGATGTGTACTTCATCTACAAAAAAAGCAGAGTATCTTTAAGGTAAGCAGTAGAGAATTAGGCTTGGGCAAGACTGCCTCTCCTTCTGTGCTGGTGTAGGGAAAGGCCCAGGCCATGGCATGAGCCCCAGGAGGGAACAGAGCCCATGCACACGAATATGCATTAGCAGGACTGGACAGAGCACCATTGTTTTGATATCTTTCTGTTTTCACAGGTGCCATAGAGTCAGTTTATGAGTCTTCACCGTGACCCGTGCCATAGAAAGACAAATATAGCTATAGTTTTGCTGAATCCAGGTTTAAAGCTCCTTTTTCAAACAAAAACATTATTTCTAAATCTGTCCCAAGCAAAGCCCAACGTCTTGAATTCTGTGCACTCCCTCATTTATCCCCTTTCTTTGGTTCAACTTGTCTCCTTCAATGTTACTGTCTCCATTTTAAATATCATCAGCTGATAAATCAACTCATGGAGATCTGCCAAAGTTTGTTTTAATATTGAAGATGACAAATTATGGCCATAAATATCTTCGGGATAGAAGGCAATGGTATTCAGTTCTGCATTTAGAAATTGTTATAGGCATAAATAAAGATACTAGTGGCAGGTAAAATATAACTTCAAGTCAATTCGATTAGTTCCTTAATTGACTAGTATTAGATAATAGCATAGGACCAAATTATTGGAAGAACTTCAGGAAGTTGGCATTTCTCAAATATAGTCCTTTTACAAAGCAATTCCTTTAATTACTAGATGTAATCATTATTACAAGGAGATCACAAGATTCTAACAAAAGGCAGGATTAGGCTTTCATCCACCTGTCTGTCAGATGGTAGAAATAAATAAAACATTTAACTCTAAAAACAGGGACATAGTTTAATGTAATGTAGTATTCATTTCATTTTTATGTTAAAGATCTATGGGATTTTGATAATGCCCAAAGGCAGTGTTCAGTTTTATGAACATTGTCAGATAACAGTAACACACACACACACACACACACACACACACACACACACACACACACAGAGGCACAGAGATACACACACAAAATTGAAATTTTTCTTATACAAGTAAGTTTAAAATATTTAGTCTTACAGAAAAGTTAGTCGTCCAAAATAAACTTATTACTACTCCAATGATTTTCCTTTCTAGGAATAAATATCTGTCTTCACAGTTTGTTTTCTATTTTGCTTCAAACAAATTTAGTTTCTCTCAAATATTTCCTTATATTTCAATAATTTCTTCATAACCTGTGAAGGGCTCTTTATCCTTCCCTCTTTCCTCCTTACCTTTCAGGGTCTCTAGTCAGTGCCATTTTTTGTCTTTCTAATCCACAGTATGCCCAGCCCACACTTTCTACCCAAATGCTTAGGTTTGCCATATAGAAACAATATATTATATCATCCTATACCAGAGGTTAATGTCAAATTGAAAGTCTCTATGTATTTAAATATAAATATAAACATATTTATACTGAATGTATGGACATTATTATACAGATGTATAAATATATACCCATCCATTAAACCCAAGGATATGGATGGAATGCCTAAGTCCCTTCAGTATTCACAAGAAACACTCTCTAGCATTTGTCAGCTGCAAAATAAGAGTCTTCCGTCTCTGCCCTACCACACTCTGTGGCTGTATTGAGCTCTCTTCATCTCCCACCCATGACGGGGGCCCTATTGCACCGCCCCTTTCTTTTCTGAAGAAACCCAAAAGGCACAAGTCCTGCACATGTCCCCGAACCAGACTTTCCAACTGGAGGCTTTCGCTGAAGCCGGTGGAAAAGGTTACTTGGTTTATTGGAATCCTGAGGACCTCAGGCACTTCTGCAAATCTACAGTGTTATTTACTGTGCATTCTTTAGCCATTCAACACATAATGTCATTTCTTAGCCTGGATTCTGTCCCTAACCCTTGCAAGTTTTCCAGAGCACTAGGTAATTCTAACAACAGTCACAACTACCACCATAAAACAATTAACAACTTATAACAGGTTATAGACCAATCAAAACCCCTTTCATATTTTTGAAAAGTTTTTATAACTTTATAGAGAATTCGCTTTTGCTGATACTTGCCTACTGTATTTGATAGTTCCCTACTGTATTTGATAGTTCCTCTCTCCTTTTATAAAATATCCAAGTGGCTACTTTCTAGGTATTAGTAAAAATCTTTAGATCTGCCAGGAAATTAAATCTGTTTGCTAACACACATCACATAGTACTGTCAATCCCGAGGTACAGACTCATGCTTTAAATAGCTCTCTCTTTCATCAGAAGTGGGACAGTGACTGTAATTGCTTGGTGAGCATCTGGAAGTAACATTAATAATGATGATGATAATAATGACCTCATAGGATGTATAATTTGGGGATTAAAGAACATTTACAAGCTTATTGTGTCATAGTTAATGATGAGGTGCCAAGTTTTCTTGCCACCACATTTTCCAGTGGTATTTCCTGCTCGGATCAGAGAATTAATTACAGTAAATGGTGGCCTTTCAGGGAACTTGCCCCGTCTTGGCAAATATACTAGCATAAAGATATTTAACTGTTTTGGTGTTGTTTTTCAGAGATGATTTATTAATGTTGTTTTGAAATTGTATGAAAATTTTGTATGATGTAATCATTTAGTGTTTATTTTATTGTGTGTACCTTCTACTCAGAGGGTTGGCATTATTGTTCCTAACAGTGACGGATACAAGCAGATCATGCCTTATGACCTCTACCATCCCCTTCCTCGGTACGTAAATCAATCATCCTGATGTTAGAATTAGCAAATCAGTCTTCTGATGCTTTTCTATATATACATAGACATATGTAGAGAAAGAGTTTATGTTCTTGCATAAAAATAAGATGGTAGATGGTAGTTTTGCAAGCCATCCCAAGCTCTGCTTTTGAATAATACTGGCCTGTTCAGGTTATAAGCTTGTCATTCAAAAACCTTTTTATTTTTTTTTTTTTTTATTTTTTTGTGGTGCCGGGGATCGAACTCAGGCCCTTGTGCTTACAAGGCAAGCACTCTAATCACTGAGCTAAATCCCCAGCCCCTCAAAAACCTTTTTAAAATAGGCTCACACTATGTGGGAGTGGACACAACAGTTCACTGTGGTTAGGTACAGCGTATGGGTTTATGTCTTGGCTCTCTTTCATTCCCTTTGTCCTTTTCTATGTTTCTTCTGCAACAGGACCTTAGTCATTAAACTACTGTTGTTAACTATTAAATACCACCTAAAGTATTATCACAATACCATAAATGTGGAGTTCAGATACGGCATTATTCTGCATAGAATATGCTTTATATGTCCTGTTTCATATTTTTGAAGAAATTATAATTCTGTGCAAATTTTTTCATATCTTTTTGTTCAGAAATTGAATGTGATGCATTGTTTTTAAAATACGATTATTTTAAAAACTAGAAAAATAATGAAATTAAAATTTTTTATGAGAATGTTTATCTTTATAATGTATTCCTAAGAAAACTGGACATACCAAAAGATATATTAACTACTGTCACATGCTACCTATCACATTTGAAATGGCTCCACAGATATCAGAAATTAGAATCGGGTTTAAATTCATCTTTGCTCTTTTTTCTTTGTTTGGTCTTCAGGCAGTCAGCTGCTATTTAGAACCAAAGGTTTAAATCAAACCTTAAGTAGTTGGAATTATCTATAGAAGTTTGCTTGATCCAAACTTAACTAAGCCTGGAAAAATAATTTTTTCAAAACTGCAAAATAAAGCAGTTTGAAAAGTCTGATCTCCAAATCCTGAATGAATGAGTATCCAAATAGAATCTGTTGAGATCATTTAGTCCAGCACCCCAGTGATGTTTCTTTCTCTTATTCCTTTTCCCAACAATCACACCCACAATCACACCCACACACTACATATATATGTAAACTATGTATTGCAAAATTATTCACTCATGTATATTTAATTCCTATGCATTCACACATAGGTGTACACATTCTTAAGATTTATATAATGCATATACACCAGTGCAAGCTGTCATCCAATATCTACTTAAAGACTTCCAGAGACTGATGGGAGTCTCACTTTTCACTATTCTCATAGTGACACATAGAAAGAGGGATTTGATTTATACTAGATACAATTCTTGCTATGTTCTTTTACTGAATGGCAATCACATCAGCAACCTATCACTTTCTTATGACTATATTGATAAAGACAATAAACGGTTTTTGAGTGCTCCTGATTTATGATTTTGCTGATTTGACACAGAACTCATTTGCTTCTTGATAATTTAATGAAAGTAACAAATATCAATTTAACTGCACCAAGATTTCCTTTTATTGCAGTTTCTGTTTCTGTATTCATAGGACACATATGTTTGTGTAAAAGACATAGATTTCAAAATAAAGGCTAAGTTGGGTGTCAAGCATGAGTAACATCAAGTTTGTTTTTCCTGTAACAGCAGCTCCTAAAATTATCTCATAGCCTCTGTGATTTCTCTTGTTTATATTTCTCTTTACGGAACAAAGAATTTCCCCCAAATGCCTAAAGCCCCGTGGTATACTGAAATAATCCTCCTTAATATTTGTTTGTGCTACATCCTCTGTATACAGTTGGCAATCCATGCATCACAATGGGAAAGGACATTTAGCAAATTAACCATGTTTCTTACCCTTTGCTTCTATTACTGAGCTTGTTCTAAAGATAGAAATTCTGCTTTACTGACAAAACCCTAGTATATAGAAGTGATTTCTACAAATGTACTTTCATTTCATAAAAATGACTAAGGATTAAGAAAGTTTCTCAAATGGAAATCACCCAATAGTCAAGGAAGAAAGCTTTACTTTTTAAAAATACTTACATAGGATTTAGACTACAAGGATAGATAGCAACACACAATTAATGAATTTTTAGATTGTTCCTCACTATTTTCAGTCTTTGACTTAACATATATCTGAACTAAGAATGTAGTCTGATAAATTATCTTGATTCATAATTAATAGATTCAACCTCTATCCTTTTCAATTTTGATAATTTCTTAAACTAAATATGTTGTTTAAAACATTGAAAGCAAAAGGAGTTAAAATATATGATACACGAATTCATTTAACATTCTAAGAATCTAGATCCCAGAACAAGATTCTGGGATATGTCTTCTTTTATTCCAAGTACTTATTCTGGTCACTGCTTTAAGATCTCCTAACTGACACCATCTCTCAGCTTTTGTTTTAAAGTACCCAAACATGTTTTGTTTTAAAATCCTGTATAATCCTTTTACTATGCAAGGATGTGCATCATAATATTTCATGTACAAAATTGTAGTTGTAAGTTGGAAATATACTATAAATTGTTAGAATAATATTGGCCTCATTTATCTTTTTGTGATTGCTGACATCAAAAAGGATACTTATTTCTGGGGCTGAGGATTTAGCTCAGTGGTTAGAGTGCTTGCCTAGGAGGCGCAAGGCCCTGAGTTCAATTTCCCCCCACCCCACCCAAAAAGGAAAGAATACTTATTTCTGTTTGTGAAATTACACTATGGTCAGGTCCAAGTCTCGAGACTGTAATTAATCACTCTCCTCTTAGAAGGGTCAAGTTCAGGGTTTTTAGAGTACCAATTAGAAAATGTGTTCTTTTATGGCATCTTAATATCCTAAGAGATTAAATGCACATTAAAAAACACATTCCTACTTCATCATCAAATCAAATCCAGAGCAAATATTACTTATGTATTCAGGCTGACTTCAATCTGACAGGACTGTTATTTACTCCACAAGGAAGCCCTCCAGAGACTTGCATGGAGACAAATGAGAATTGGTCTTGCCCTTTTGGAAGAGAAACTTTCTACGGAGCAACTTCATTCTCTTGAAAGAGATAAAAAAAAAAAAAATCTCCTAAGGACTAAACAGAGATCCTCAGTTTCCCCATAATTACATGTCTTAGGTATCTCCTGGGGAAAATATTATATTTGGCAGCATATCATGACTGTTGGCAGTGAAGAGTTGTTGCCTAAACTTAAACAGTGCAGAGAAAATGTAGAGGAAAACCCTCTTAACTGGGAAACATGCATTACTCTGACTCATGCAGGAGGGAAATAAAGTTCACAACATCCATGAAATCCTACTTAGAGTCACCATGGGATGCCTGTGCAATAGTTTTGAATTTAACTATTCAAATCCATCGACTTGATGAAATTTCCTTTCTCCTTCATTAAAATTATCTATCATAGGGCTAGGGATTTAGCTCAGTGGTTACAGTGCTTGGCTCACAAGCACGAGGCCCTGAGTTCAATCCCCAGCCCCCAAAATAAATAAAATTATCTATCATAATTCTAAGAGTAATCTTAAATTCCTCAGTCATCCTCATCAACAAGCAGAATATACATAAGAAAAGCTCAGCTCATTCAATCCCAATGCTTCTGTTTTTAGAAATTCCACATTCTCTGAATCTGCGGGACAGAGAAGAATTGGACAGTTCTCTGTATTTAATCCCAAATGCATCCAAACTCTATAGGGCTCTGAAGTATCAATGGAATTATTTTAAGTGTTGTTAGCAATGTTATTTTCTGCCTTACTTAACTATGTATCTGGATTCAGATGCCATAACCTTTCAACCAGAACAAACCTGCTCACAATTCCAGGAGTACTTTACTGGAGGAACTCTAAACTACCACTTTCCCTTAGCAGTAAGAGAAGTACCTGGTGCTCACATTAACACTTCTGCTCCAGCGTGGTGATGGACAGTCGGAACATCACAACTGTGCTGAGTCTGTGAAGTCTCAAATCCTATAACTGCAGGAGCAAGGGAGGAAGGGTTTTTGTGTACACTGATCTTTTATGAGCTTCTTCTGTGAAAAATATCCTGAAGCAAAGTAATGAAGCATTAAATTGGAAATAAAAGCATCTGCCCAAGTGCAACTATTAGTGTTAGCTGATTATCCAATTTTAGTCTTGCCATAGATACTTCATGAGATTTAGTGAAAAGTAAATAAATGCATTTTAATACCCATCTCATGTAAATCATGAAACCATGAAGAAAAGGACTGAGGCCTAAACTGCCACCTCTTGTGTAGATTACAGCACAGATATCCTTGTGGACACCTCCCAAAACCATCATTTCTTACATTTGTGTAGCGCTTCACAGGTTATGGAGCTCTTTCCTCAACGCTGAATCCTCCCTTTACTCGTCAGATTTCAGGCAGTAAACATCTTTTGGTTCTCTGAACTGTATGTAGCCTCTGAGAACCTGACCCCAATAGGCCCAGGGAATGGGGTTGGTGTGACAGGTCACTGAGGAGGTTTGACAGTGTGCATGTCTGCCCTGATGACTCCCCTTGCTTCTGTAGGTGGGAGGCCACCCCATGGACCGCGTGCTCCTCCTCGTGTGGGGGGGGCATCCAGAGCCGGGCAGTTTCCTGTGTGGAGGAAGACATCCAGGGGCATGTCACTTCAGTGGAAGAGTGGAAATGCATGTACACCCCTAAGATGCCCATCGTGCAGCCCTGCAACATTTTTGACTGCCCTAAATGGCTGGCACAGGAGTGGTCTCCGGTAACTGTGCCCTCTTTCTTTGTTCATTAGGAGAGTAAGTCCACTCCTCCCTCTCGCCATCATGGCCCACCAGGTACCCTGTGCAGTTCCACCCTGCTCTTGACTTTCTAGAAGCCTACCAGCTTAGCTCCTGGAGTAGGAATGTCCCCAATCCAGCATGACTGAAAGTAAATGATTTTTTTTAATGTTTTTGTTTTACTTTAAAGAAGCCTCCACTGCACCCCTTTATTGAGTAGGCAGCTGCCTTTCTAGAGTAACTGAAGCTGAATGATTGAACCTCAATCAATGAAAGCTGCTCTAATAACAGAACTCACTAGGGCAGAGTTTGATTTTGTTTTTATTTATTGTCTTCTGTCTATATCCAAAAAGGGTCTGAGTTAGTTAAAATTAAAGCTATGTATATTTGTCACTGGGGATAAAAGGGTAAAAATGAATACAATAAGTAATATGGGCGTGAAGTAGAATAATTAAAACTAAATCATAGATATTAGGAAATCTGCTGTAACTAAGCGTAAAATGTTATTCTAAGTTTCCTGGCTGCTAATGCAAAGAGGGAAATGGCAAACAAGATATAAAGATGCAGAAGTAAACCATTGTCCCTTTCTCTATAAAAATGGCAAAAGACTCCTCACTGAGCCTTGTAGCTTTGTGGGTACAGACAAGAACTATGATGTCTTCCTTTGTGTACCAGAGGTCCTGAACCATTACAGGTATTATGTACATCTGGCCATTGAATCAGTTTCTATTAATGTTATTTTTCAATTTCAATATAATCAGTTGAACTGTCCATGCTGCAGTATAAACTAGCTATGATGGCAATTTAAAATCTTGTAATATCCATGTGGGAGCTAGCATTTCCCATAGTTTTGGACTTTGCAGTCATTAGCAAAGTAACTAAATAAAAACGCTGTGTTGGTGATTAAATCTGAGCACATTCTAGTTTCTATTTTCCTTTTTTGGTGTTTGATTTGAGACTTTGTACAGTGGATGCTTCAGGATTGCTGACAGATTAATCCAAGCCTAAGAAACAGAGTGATTTAATTTTCAGCTAGCTTCACCTCAAATAGCCAAAGAGAAAAAAGATACCATGGCTGGTAAGAAGTGGTACAAGTCCACCAGGAGTTCACATATTAAAAGGAGTCCGTATATAAAAAGGCTTAGGTGGGAAGTGAAGTAAAGAAAGCTTTGCCTGTGAGTCTCCTCTCTCGCAATCTCTTTCCAGTGCACAGTGACTTGTGGCCAGGGCCTCAGGTACCGTGTGGTCCTCTGCATGGACCACCGTGGAATGCACACGGGAGGCTGCAGTCCCAAAACAAAGCCCCACATAAAGGAGGAATGCATCATACCTACTCCGTGCTACAAACCCAAAGGTAACTTGACAGGTGTTCTTTACCAATCCGTTAATCATTCTGTGTATCCAGGTGGTGTTTTAAACTCCTTGAAATATTTTAATTATCCCAAGTAATCTTAGTAGTGATTCTTTGTAACTTAGATTCTATTAAATGGACTTGATTCTCTTTTTAAACATTTCAAATGGTTTTGATTCCAAAATTTTTTGAGTACTCTGTAGAGAAATCTGTATGTACCATTATCTCCCAAGTCATAAAGTGGTTTGAAGAAACTGTTGCCGGAAAATGTCGTATGTCTTCTTAGGGAGAGATGAATTTGTATAGAAATCTTTGTGTAGTTTACTATCTATGTTTCTTGCTGTTGAAAACAGGGAGTGAATCTGTGTCTGCTTTGCTAAGCCTGAAATATATTGGGAAGTCTCATACCTCAAAATGATGGAGCAGAAAACCATCGCTTTGTACACTGAAAATTAAAACATAAGTGTGAGACTGAATTCCAGAAGCACAATTTGAAATGAAAATGTGAAGTATATCACAGTTTACTATATTCTGGAAACAACTTACAAAAAGAAATTTTAAAAAAGTTCCACTTAATGAACAAGATTAGCTCAGACTGGCATGAATACTCAGATTAACGTGAATACCAGTCTTACTTCTGTGCTAGGAGTACGACTAGTCTATCAATGAAATAAGAAAATCCAAAGTCGCAAGCAATTAAGATGGAGTAAATTCTTTATTGTAAGTCTCTTCCTATTTTTAATGTTAAATATGGTTCTTATTTCTCTCAATTTATTTCTTTGAGTCATTAAATTTCTACAAATATGAGCCACAATCTAGCTCTTTATTATATCTCTGGTATGAGTGAATAGTATCATTAAATCTACATCAATGATCTAAAAGGAAACTAAAATCCAAAAACATATCAGAAGTCCTAATCACATTTAATCAATCTCTTTCTCTCTCTCTGTCTCTCTGTCTCTGACCCTGTCTCTGTCTCTGTCTCTGTCTCTGTCTCTCTCTCTCTCTCTCACTCTCTCTCAGCCTGTTTTCTTATCTATAAAATGGGAGAAATAGTATCTTCCCTGGATCATATGAGGGTTAGAGGAGATACAACATAATCAGGGTACTTAACCTGGTGCCTGACATGTGATAAGTTCTCTCTAAATGTTACCTTTAACTCTTAACTATCATCAGTGTCCTCAAATATTAGAAGAGGCAGTATAGATACGTATGACAAGATTCAGTTCAGCGGTAGAGTATTACAGGGCTGCTATTAGTGCCAAACTGAACTCTGTCATTGCAAGATAGAGGTCCCTGTGCTGACAGAGATGGCTTCATTTAATTGAGTCATTTATTAGGTTATATGAGTGAGTTGTAAAATAAGATGTACAAAAATACCATGTTGTTGTCTTTCAAATGATGGCAAATCTTTTGGCTTTGGCAGTTATAGTTCTCATTCATTTTGTTTTCTGACTATAAACAATAACTGCACATAGACGACAAATAGTGATGCTCCTAACTGTAAATAGTCAACTAGTTTTTAGATCTATCTTTACTGAGCCACTTCAGGGAAAGAAAAGCAGTTTGTGGTTAACTATCAAGAGCAAAATCTGGATTTTCACAACTACCTAGTAAGCCTGGCTCTCTAAACATCATTAAAATACCGTGTAATTCTATGGCATGTGCATATATGGACATATTTCTTTCATCTTTGCAATTATATGTAATGAAATGGTGATAGAGCTTCCCTGGCTCGTATTATAAAGGCACTATATGCCCATAAATGACCCTAATAAATGTGACAGAATGAAAATCTTGGCAGTTACTTCTGTAGGAAAAGTTAGAACCTCCCTATTTCTATTTCTCCCCTGCATTTTTTCCCTAGAAATTAGTTGGGACGCTTGTTCAGAGTTGTTTGGCCAAATCTAGATAAATAGGTAAAACAAATCAAATTGTAGGTTATAGGCCCTAAATTGCATATGATATTCCAATTGTCAGTGAGCTGTGGTGTGATATTGAATAAGTGAGATGTGTAAAGCATTGTTTTGTGAATCTCAGAGTGGCAGAGTTTGTTTTTAATTATATGGCGTAGATCACACTTAGCCAAGAGGCAAAACAAATTTGAAAATATCACAATATACCTTATTATATTTTGTGCTTATTTTAAAAGGTGTGAACGATGCTTTGATGATTTCTTATATGCATACTGTGCTAGCGCTCCTAGAGTTTTGACTTTTGAAATAAAAGGACTTTCCCTTGCTGTTCAGTACCATAGAGAGGAAGCATGCATACAGAAACTAGTATTATTAAGGATTTTTTAAATCTAATTCCACTTTTCTTGATATAACCATCCTCAGAGCAGCAATTTACTTAAAAACATATTCTTTGCAGTTATCAATATAGTGACGTCTGGGTTTCGTACAATGCTAAGATCTAGGAGGACAGCAGAAATGTCCCCCAAATCCTGGCTTGCTACTAACCTCTTCTCTCTGATATGCGTGCGCTTAATCCCCAGAGAAGCTCCCCGTGGAGGCCAAGCCGCCATGGTACAAGCAAGCTCAAGAGCTAGAAGAAGGAGCTGCCGTGTCGGAAGAGCCCTCGTAAGTTCTGAAAGCACGAACAGTTCTAGTGAAGCTCGTGGTTTACAGAAAGCGGTCTCACTGTCTCTGGTTTTCATGGGTTCCAAACTGGGTGTGATCATCTGGCCAAAGGCAAGGTGAGCCTTTGTAGAGATGTGTCAGTTTCAAAATGTTTGTTAAAACTTTAAGCACCGTCAAAGGCAATTTCAGATTTTCTCACATTCCTCCTGTCTGAATCTAAGTACTTTTCAATTTTGTCTGACATAGGAAAAGGCAGGTGGAATGCCTGCCCTCTTTTCCAAAATCGGACACACACACCTCTTTTCTCTTGGCGAAAGGCCAAAGGTGAGAAAGGCCAGGCTGCATCCGGTGGTAGAAAATAGAGTCGGTGTGAATAATGCTCCTATGTCCCAGCTTTACAATATGGCCACTCATAAAAGGGAAAGGGTAAGTGGGATCCACATGAGCCCAAATGGAGTTTAGTACCTTTTCCTCCCATCTTTCCTGCTGGAATTGGTAACCGGAAGACCAAGTCTTTGCTTCATTTGTTCATGGTCCCATTCTTGCTCAGCTTTATCAAAGCCACGAAGTTTTTAAGACCATCAGGCACAGATTAGCCAGCTGCTTCAGAATAGAAAACAAGGAAGACAGACAGAGCAGATTGATGGACTGACTGATTGATTGAATGATATTGGTTCTACTAGAAAACTCTGATAAGCGTATCTGCTGCCTTATTTTTACAGATAAGAAAATGTACTTTGGTGGGAAATTTCATCCGCCTATGACCAAAGCAATTTCTCAGGCTGAACTTTTTCTAGATCAATTAATTTACTATAGATAGAAAGGAACCTTGTATTCTATAAGTTCAAATGCAATTTAGAATGTTCTAA
>PVJO010014133.1:0-49286 GCA_004026905.1 Hystrix cristata
AGCCATTCAGCTAGATGTAATGGGACAAGAGCTTTACTGTTATTATCAAGCGAGATAGTTGAGACATTTTAATCTAAAAACACCATTTTCTATGTTGGAGCTTTGAGGCCAAAGCTGATAAGTCAAAGCTTTCTAAAACAGAAGCCTTCTTCTGAGAAAAATCCTTCACATTCGGAATATTTTTCATTGTTTTATTTGCTTTTGGGAAATGAAGGAATGTTCCTATTCGTCCTCTTCAGATTCCCATGGCCATTTACTCTGTAGCATTGTCTGAAAGATGAAGATACCTGTAGGTAGAGCCCAAGATGTTTATTAAGATCTTACTAGTCAAAGCATCGTGACCCTCTTCATTTCGGCAGAGGCTCCGAAGGGACTGGCATGGGTTTTAGAGTAAAAGGAATCTCATTTCAACTCTCTTTGCCTGGTGAGTGTTCTTTGAGGATGGTTGTTTCATGGGGTGCGCAGAACTGGGGTGTTTTCAATCGGCTTTGGTACCTCTGATGGTCTGATTGATTCACTCTTCTGTGCACAGCTGGGAACCACCAAGGCCGGAAGGAGTGCTAGGACTTTTCCTGTCTCTGCTGTTAGAATACCAGTCTTTGGCTTAGGGTGCAAGTCTCACATAAACAATCCACTGCTTCTATCCGACAACTGGCTAGTGGTGGGGAGAGGGAGCTGTTCAGAAATGAGCATTCACACTTGAAATGTGCGTTACCGGCCATCTCAATGGAGTGGGGCTGTTAGTCACTCTAGGAAACCGAAATGTGTGTTTGTCTCTTTTCCCATCTGCCACCCATCTCTATGATGTACTATCCATCTGCACATTAATCCTACAGTGACGATTTAGAGATTTGGAAACAATAAAACATTGGGCTTTGGGCTATCTCTCAGATAAATATATTGCAGTAGCGTATTTTATCATCTGTGTTAAGCACTCTCTATGGAAAATAATATCAAACTACCTTGAAAAATGGAATGAATAGTCACATAATGGCCAGGCTTCCTCCTCGATGGGAGAAGTCTTATCTCTGAAGCTTGAGTCAGCGTCAAAGCAATAACAATGATGTCGGCAATAGCCCTAATGACATATGGGGTGGGACTGGAAAGTACAGTGAATGTTTACATTTGAAAGTGCGTTACAGTAAAAGACATACTGCCATTAATCCCCCTCGAAATATGGGCCCCTTTGAGCATGCTTGTCTCACTGTTCACGCCACTTTCTGAGGCGATTCTGGATATTTTCAGTTGTGCTTTCCTGGCTGCCTCCGTGTCCTAAATGGATGCAAACAGTTTACCTTTTGTGATCACTTTAACTTTTGGAAGAGCCGAAAGTCTCAAGGTGCCAGATCCGGTGAGTAAGGTAGATGAGGACACTTGGTAATGTTTTTATGAGCTGCCTTTCCAGAGTGTGGCCCTCAGTAACAGTATTTACCATATTCTTGTTCACACCTCACAAAGACTCTCACGTAGGGGGCTTCCAGAACTGGTTCAGGAAGAGGCAAGATGCGCGGGATAAACGTGTTCAAAATGAGGGGAGTTTTCTGAGAGGAGATTAATGGCAAAATAATCATGTTGCGTATAGCCCTACAAAACAACCACATTGAGTTCTCACAACTAATTCCAATAGTATGTTCATTAGGCTGCCTCTGGATGTGGGAGGAAGCACTTTGTCTACATCAGTGATTCTCAAGTGAGGTTAATTTAGCCCCTAAGAGGATGCTTGGCAATATGTAGAGCCAATCTTGACTGGCACAAGTGGAGAGATGCCACTGGTGCCTAATGGAAAGATTCCCAAGATGCTGTGGAATGTGCTGCCGCCCTCAATGTCCCAACATTCCGATGGCCTGCTGATCTGCACTCTCTCCTTCTATCTTCTCAACCAACCTGGAAGATGAGTGATATTATTGTAGCACAAGCTGGCTTCCAGGTTAGACAACCATTTTCTTTTTCCTCTTGAGTCTGTACCTGGGCACCAGTCGTCATTGGCAAAGTGATTGCTGGCCAGTGGGAAGTCCGTGGAAGTGTGTCTGCCATGGGTGCTGACTTACCAAGCCTCTCGCTCCATCACGTCCTGTCTTCCCCAATCCATCTGCTGGCTACAGATGCTCAAGGGGAGGACTGAGTCACCCCGGGAGACGGAGGAGCCAGGAAATGAGAAGGCCTGGTCCCCGTGGAGATAAGTCCACTCACTGGCTGAGCTTGGACTGTGAGTGAGGAAAAACTCTTTCCCATGTTGTAGGTTTAGTGAGTGTTTATTGTTGTTGTTGTTGTTTTGTTTTGTGGTTGTCATCTCGTCCAAAGACACAATGATCCTATTTTACAAATGAGAGCAATGAGGACTGCAGCAGCAGAGTCTCAGCCAAGGCCAGGTTCGGGGTCTTGGGATTCTCTTGTGGTCTTTACATGTCGTCTGGACCCTCATGCTGCCGTCATTCTTGGACTCCTCAGACCACACCATCCTGAAAGTCCCTCACCCGGCCTCAGAACAGCTTTGACATCACTGGCCGACGCAGTGCAGGTCTCTGTGGCCAGAGTGGCGCTAAGCCTCGGTCAGTCAGGGAGACCAATTGAAATGAAGTCGTGTTGGCTCCTCTCCACCGGGGCAGCTGGGGCGGACCCCACCCGTGCACACCTGTGCTTCCGGACCCCCAGATGTGGGGCTGTCCTCTCCCAGGACGCCATCTTGATGAGATGCTGTTGCACGCTTCAGGTCAAGAGGCCTGAACTTCCTTCAGAACTTCACACAGCGCAGAGATGATGTGCCGTCCAAGCGGACATTTGTAATTGAGATGTGACCACAAGATCACACACCACAATCACTGAAGGAACAGCACCCACACACTGCTGTGTCCCTGGTGTGACGCTCACCCAAGGAACCACTTCGAAGGCCACTGTGATTTTGCACTGCTCCTCCTGCAAAGGTCTAAAGTGGTTATCATCACCTGCAAGAGCGCATCAGCTTTTATTATAGCTGAATAAGGAAGATTCAGAATATGAAACTCTCCGCAGTGTGGGATATGGGAGCAGAGACCCAGATCTAGGAGTGCACACATGTTTGCATAGTCATGAAAGAGCACCCCTCCAGCTATTTTACTTTTGGTCTCACCCCACTAATTTAAAGTCAGCATTAGAATTAACACACAGAGAATGATGGATTGAGGTGATTCTCCAGCATGGGAACATATAAGTTATGATAGCAAATAAAATATTTCCAAAGGTCTATCTTGAATTTTCCTCATTATAAATATAAAAGAATCAGAAAATCAAACTTCAGGACCCAATAGCTTTTCGTATTGTGGAGATCCTCACTGAAGAACATGTTGTCAGTCGCAGGGGTGACATTTAGTAGTTTTTGCAACCTCTGTGACATTTCTTGGTGCATAAAATGTGGCGAGTAATTAGTATCTAGAGAGCAAAAGGACGAGTGAACTAGAAATGCTGACTGTGGAGAAAGGTCAGTAATCAAAGTATTCCACGAACATTCTCTGGATCCGCAGGAGAGAAACATTTTGGAATTCACGCCAACCACACTCAGTGGACAGACCATTCATAGCTCATGCCTGCTTCAGTTAGGTAACATTAGAGTGAAGGGCATTCTAGGCATTTGCTTTTCATCTTCAGAGTTTAACACAATAAAGTAAATGACCCATAAATAAGAAAAGAAATATTTCTTAAATCAAATGGGTTATAAATATATGAACAATACAGTGTCCATTAGGGCACGTAGAAAAAGGAGTTTACGGTATTTCCTTGATGGACGTTTGACAAAGCTTTTGCGGGACTTTGACTACTGAAAATGGTGAGCTTTTGTTGCACGGGATGCTGTAACCTGTGTCCCTGGTGGCTGTCATTGTTTCTGTATTAACATTATCAGAAATGATACAGGAAGTGATGGCAAAGAACGGACCACACAGACTTCATGAAGCCTTAAAGATTAAGCTAGAGATTACCCTACTGTGTGTCAGATACTTTTTAAAATCTTTGGGGGGGGCTTACTGCTTAAATTGCACATTATTGTTTTAATCATTGCGATTCATATTAATGAAAGCAGATCTGGGAGTAATAACACATCAGTCAGTGTCCAGAGAGTCCAACACCTGTTTGGTTCCACACCGTCACCTAGGGACCCAGGCTCGTCCCATCCTGTGACTGTGGTGCCCCTAAGATCTAAATGGTGTTGGACGGCTTCCTTGCCAGACTAGGAAGGGGCATTTTAGAAGGGGTACAGGAGGATGTTTGGAGCCACAGAAGGAAGGCAGCCACATGGGAATGTGGCCCACGTGGCGACTAAGTTACACATTTCCCTTGCAAAACAGAGGCTAGGGAGGTGTGGTCCAGCTGTGTGTCTAGGGAGACAGAGAGAGAAACACCGAGAACACGAAATGACCTCTCACACACACCTGTCCCATTTGGGTGGGTCCTCTTAGTTGCGAACGGAGCTTTCCCAAAAAATGAAAACAGCAAAACAGCTGTATTTTCTAGCCTCATTATCACAATTGTGCAGGTGTATGATTCCTGAGTCTAATTCAGGTGGCATTTGTGAGGATTTGAATACAATCCTGCTAGTAGATCTTGATTATAAAAAATGAACCCTACTTTTGAAAAATTAGGTACAAATTAGAAAATATGTAGAGGAAGCAACTTAAGAAAGGTGAACTATAAGTATCCAGTAAGAGTGCATACCAATTGACAAAAACTGAGAGCCTCAAATAAAATTATTCTCTGAGAATTTAAATGCACTAATAATTGATGAGATAGAAATCTGTGCAATAACCTAGCATCACGCCCTATTACCGCCCATGGGTGATAAAGTAGGATCCACCCCGTATTCTCTCTCTCTGCCTCCCTCAATGGGTGCAACACAGGAGAACAAGACCTCAAGAGAATAGGGTCCCGGGGTGGCGTGGAGCCAGGACTCCTGCTTCCCCACACCGAGCCCCAAGGTGGCAAGGAAGACCTTAATGATTTAAGCTGTGACATAACACAGTCTCCACAACTGAGCAGCATTTGTAACTTCAGTTTCTATGTTGGCATTTCATTCCAAACTTCATTCATGTCAAAGACGCTCTAAAGTGAATTTTTCAATCTCGGCTGCAGGGCGCACTTCAAAGGAATTCTCTTTGGTATAACGAAGGTGTAGAGTTATTAAAAAAGTACGAAAATCAAGAAATTTGTAAAATCCAGATTTCTATTATTTGAGAAATGGGCTTATACTCCTCTTGTGATCATACAGAATGCCAGGAGCTATCCCATGGGGCTATCCTCAAGCCTGCCACTTCTCTGTCTTTGAAGACCTTCTTGAATGGCCAGTAACTCAGGATTTTTCACAGTAGCTATTTGAGACACATTCTCAGAGCATCAGAGTATTATTTCATCATTTAAAAGGTGTCCAAACGATGGTGAAGTTTGAGGAATACCATATGGGCTTTGCTCAGGTCTGTGTTTCTAAACATTGGCTCATTCGAACTCCAGGGATGACTCCGCCCTTTTAGCTTTCCTGGAAGAAGCCTCTCAGGAACGCAGGCCCGTAGGGTTTCTTTCATCGCCTTCTTGCACGACAGAGCAGGAGGAAAAACACAAGGCCAGTGTCTAATGTGCGGGTCGCACTTTTAAAGACTAAATATCCAACATGAGCCCTACACTAAGGTCTCTTCAAGCATGAAATCTGCTTCATTATTGTTTGTTATGAATAATTTCCCCAGAGTATCAACTTAGAACAAGCATCTTTGTTTTGTACCACTCACCACCCAATTAATAATTCTTCATTCATAAGGGTGGAGCTTCAAAGAGGGAGCTCTCACTTCGGAGATAGGCGGGCACTTGGGGATGCATGTTACGTCATAGATAGCATCCTTTGGGGATGAAAAACAGGATTTCATGTACATTATCTGCTCCCCATTTAAACTTTTTCAATTTCTCAGATTTCACTCTCCTCTCACTTCGACCCTTCTTCCTATTGCTCCCTCTCTTCCTTCTGCTATCTCTTCCTTCAACCCTTTTTTTTCAGTGTCTTCTTTTGTTCTCTAAGAATCACATTGTCTTAGGAGAAAGACTGCAGAGTCCTCTAATTTTCTGGGTGCAGCTCAGCGGCCGAGTGTTGTGTAGTCTGAGGCCCTGGGTTCAGTGCACAGGGGTCATGGCGATGACGGTGATGATGGGCCTACTCATATGGATGAATAAATAAGATCTCTTTCTTTTGCTGGTGGAAAAAATTGCATCAGGCGTACATAGAAAAGGAAATTCATTGGTTTAAACAGAGACATCCAGGAGATATTTGAGTTGCAGGAGTGGCTCTATCTGCGTACTTAGGGGATATGCTTTATCTCTAGTAATTTTTCGTTCCACCTCCTATTTTGTCAAGTCCAAGAAGCTGCACTTGACTGTGTTGGTAATTTAGGATTCCTGAAGTTCCAGGATCACATCCTTTCAGTTTTATGTCAAGTGGAAATTAAAGTTGCGTTTCTTCTTCTTTTTCTTCTGGAGATCTGACAAGTCTTGGATATGAAGAAAAGAGTTCAGACAGCAGTCCTAAGCTTCTCAGGCAAGTCCCACCATTCCCTATGAAAGAATGACTTTCATTGTCAAAGCGACTGATGCAGACAGCATGGTTTACGTGACCGTGTGCTTTCCTGTTGAGGGTCTCGAGTTTGGTGTGTGTCGGGGAGAGGCTGCCTGCCTGACCAGCTGCCAGTAAACCCCAGGCCCTGAATCTCTCAGTTTCCTTGATGGACATATGCCACATGTTGCTGGGGGAGCCGAGTTCCACCTGTGTGGCTCCACTGGGCGAGGCCCTGGAAGATTTCTCCATCTTCCGCACCTTTGGTTTTGCAATTTTTTTCTTCATCAACATAGTTAGGAGTTGATGCTGTACTAGGTCTCGTGAGTCTTTCCAGTCAATTACTGGATTGGATGGTGGTCTTGGGGGCCTGGACATGTTGGAGTTTATTCAAATTGCAAACTTGGTTATTGTGACAGACACTAAGAGGGTCTAACAAACTCCAACCCTGAGACCTTCAGCTGTTGGCATGTTCTATAGAGCAGGAATCCAATATGGTTTCAAATCATCTGTACTGAGACACTGATATCGTTATACAGGGACATGAAAGTGATAAACTTCAGTATGTAAGAAATGGGACCCCCAGAGAGGATGTCAGGTCCTGACAAACTGGCTGTCTGAGGGCAGCATCTGCAGATGTATTGGGTGACCAGTTATGTTTTAAAATATTCTAGGGTGATATGGTTGGACAAATCAGAGTCTCAGCACTTGTGGCTTCCTTGGACAAGAGGACCTCATGCCAGACAGGAAGAACACAATCATCTCTAGTGTTGAGGACACGAGGTGGTCAAAACACTGCCCTGCGACTGAAATAAGTGTACATTGTACCAGGTCTGCACAGTGCTCCAAGATCTCTATGTCAGGATGGTTATTTCTCCTCGGCCAAGCCCTCTGTTCCACGGTTGTTAGTCACACACCCGTCCATGCACACAGTTCTGTATCCAGCATGCATCAAACCCTCAGGGAGACAAGGTGCACTGATTGGCTGGGCCTGAGTCATGTGATCACTAGGGAACCATGGGATCAGGCAGGTCAGGCAGGCTGACTTGGCCCTGGACAGAGCTAAAGAAGAGTCTGTGGGTCTCAGCACTAGCACAGACTTGACATGGGCCACACCGATGCTCCTTTCAACTGTGTCTGGGGCTTTCTGGTCTGCCATTTGCAGAAAAGAATCCAGCTGAGATGAGGTAGGTGTCTGGGTGCCTGAAACTCTATGGAGTAAATTTGGCTGTTGTTTGGGTTCTTCTGCCTCTTTAGTCCAGGACTCAATTTTCTCAGACTCCCATTCTCAGCATCTTCCACTTTCTGTATGTTTGCCTGCTTCCTCGCTTTTCCTGTTGTGTTTTCTCTATTCCCTTTTCTTCCGGTTACATACTTCAGAATGCAATGCTTATTTGTATTTTAGTGGTCTTAGGGAAGGAGTAGGGGGAGGGGAACTTGATCAGTTTGATATCTTCTCTAAATTCTGATTTACTGAATTTAAAAATTTCATCTGGATGTTTTAATGTGGTACAGACAGCATCATAATGCGCTGCTGCAAAACTCAGGCTCTTAAGTTCTGCTTCTTATGGTTATTATCAGTTTTTGATTATTCCATCATGAGGCACTCTCAGCTTCTAGTACCTTCTACTTGCCAATAAAATACACAAAAATTCAGAACTGAGAATTCAGGATGATAAAATCAACTGTTTTTCTTTCTCTTTTTATTTTCTTAGCAGATACACTTTATTTATAAGTCAAGCTTTTATGGAAAGGTAGAGAATAAAGGAAAAGAATGTTAAAATCTATTAAATTATTATTTTCTTAGTCTTACTAAGATGCTTCCTGTGCCTTCAATGCCTCAAAAAACCTCAAATCCATTGCAACCAAGTAACCTTGGTCCCTTGAGTCCACTGGGGAAAGTAGAGGTTAAAATATATTCATAGTATACATTTTGCTTTCTAAACTTCTATTTCCTGAATGGATTCTATGCCAAGTAATGATACCCAGACCCAATCCCTAGGTCCAGGGTGTTAACACTACATCATGATTAGCAATCCTATTAACATAAGTAATGTTTGCATTTTATATGGACCAACAACCCAGGAGGGAGAGAAGGAGTGCTTCTGACATTTAACCTACCCAGCAAGTGAAAGAATCATTGCACCCTTTAAACTGAAATAATTGTTGTTTGTCTTGATTCCCTTCATATTTCTTCTCCTTTTTTATCCTTCTAGTTGATACACTACAGAAAACGAAACAACCTGAACAAGGTAAAACAATTTTGTTCTGACCTGCACGATTCGTATTAAATAAACTATGCACTTTTTAGTCATGAGATTGAAAGTAATAAAAGAAAGAAATATTCCTTTTTTCTCTCCCTTTTCTCCCCACTCTGTAACTACCTTTTTGCTTGCCTCCTTTCCTTTTTCCTTTCTTCATATACACCTTAATGTTTTTGGAATGAATAAAGAGGAAGAAGAAAGAAATCACTAAAGGCAAAAAAGGTTCCATTAGCTGTAGTTAATTCACTCCTGCGTGTTATGAACCAGTCGCTGTTTTAGTTTTGAATGCAGTCTTTGGGATTCCCGATCACACCTTTTTTCACTCCACCTGCTTTGCCTTCTCCCTAACGCTTTCCTTTTCCATACTGCCTGGGAGTCACCTTTACATTTTGCTGGGAATCAGATTGTAATTTCACGCTGGACACTATCATCCTCCATAAGGAGAGAGCAATGGGAGAAAGGCTGGATCCCACCAGAGGAGACAGAGTCCTTCCGCGGAGCGGCGGGGCAGGGCGGTGTCCGGGACCGCGGTGCCGAGAGGCGGGCTCTGTCCGGTCCTGCACCTCAAACCGGGGAGGCCAGGCAACCGCGCGCTCCATGTCGATTCTTAAAGGGTCTCGGAACAGAGTGGTCCGCCGGCTTACTTCTCCAGATCTGAGGAGAAGCAACAAATGATTCAGAAAATTGGGTGAGATTTACAATTTTCAGTGGGCAAAGGGGAGCGCTTTCTACCCGTTAGCTGAGCTATGCTTATAATTCCACAGCACCTTTCTGAATGTCGATTTTGATATTTGACTCAACCAGGCAGAAAAGTCTCTTCTCAAGCATTCATATGGGAAATTAATAGTTCTGGTTTTGGAACCATCTGGCAACTTAAGATTCAGGATGGCATCTCTCTGCCAGACTTCCTTCCCAGGGCCTCCTCCGTGGGAAATCTACTTCTGTAAATGAGTCCCTCAGCTGCCAGGTTGAGTTTCCACTTACAGCCCGCTCTCCCGGGGCAGTGGCCCTTCCTGCCATCCTTCTGTGTGAATTTCTCCCGGCCCCAGGGCGTCCTGGGACATCAGGGCTGACCTGGGTTGATGGCGTCAAGGATGGTTCTCCCTCCTTAGCAGGGTAGATTTCTTCTTGCAGTTGTGTCTTTTCAAATCTGCCTTCAAACTGAAGTTTAATTCCTGGATTAGTTCTCTTGCTGATCTTCACTCTGGATCTTATTTTGCTGTCTGGCCTCCACTGAATTGGGGCCCACCGCCTTATGGCCACAGCGTAAATAAAGGGTGCCCTCCGACACCAGCTAGCATAGGTCCTTGCCTCGGTGATAATGGAAATTAAAGCAGAGGTACTCTACACAGATTTACAGGAAAAAGCTTTAATTGGACAATAAGAAAGTGAATGGGGTCATAGTTTTGACAAAGGCCAAGCCGACTCCTAACTACAGCAAGTAAGAGAAAACAGGAAAGGGTATTCAATACGAGGACCTGGAGGGGGCCTAGGTCAGATGAGCGGACCAGACTGGCCCACTCGCAGAAGGACAGACTGGGTTCATGAGCTGGGGTGCTGCCGAGCATCATCTTACTCCTGATTTCACAGCTCTGGAGTAGTGAGGGGCAGACTGTTTCCCTGAGACGATGGTTCCTGCTTGAGGTGATCTCCGCTTGGGTGGTCTGGAGACTCTGTTTTTCTTGGAACCAGAGGTGATTACAGGTTTAGGACAATGGCTGGCGACTCCGAGGCCTTGCTCCAAGGGGATCTGGAACTGCACATTGTGGAAGTTGATTATTGGACATCCCTGAAAATTCCTCAATATTGAAGGGACATGAGACAGGCTAGATAAATTTAGGGCTTATAAACCTTGTGAGACAGACACTTCTTGAGCAATTAGCACATCTACATGCAGAGTTGAACATATTTCTGCCCTGAAGCTTTAAGGTAGTAAAGGAGACAGATGAAATGAAAATGGAGATACCAAGCTTTATTTTGCTTTATGCTATGTATTGGGTATCTGTGGGTCCAGAGTCTAGGTCCCTGACTACCACAGAAGAGAGTGGAAATCATGCTTTTAATGTGTAAGAGTATAAGGGCGCAGGAGTCTGTCCTGTCTCCTAGGTGGTCTCTGACTTTGTCAACTTTACATAGAGACTTTGGCAGCTGGTAAAGCAAAGCAGCTGTTAGATTAAGGCCAGGACAGCTCCAGCCTTTCCATCACATTGCTAATAAAATTTGATTCTCATATTCTTTCATTATGCTTAATTAAAAATAAAAATTTTGTATAAAGCATATTTATATATTTAATCTCAGTAACGCAATTTTATTTCAACTACGTTTGTGGGCATCTGTAAAAATGTGTTCTGCTTTATTTCTCTAGGAATAGGATAAATACATGATAATGTGTGTGCATGTATAAATAGTGCATATATGTGAGTGCGTGTGCGTGTGTGTGTGTGCATGTGACTGAGGATCATGGTTATAAATACTGGTTGTTTTGTGGGTGCCAATCTGAGAGACAGTGATGGTTTTTGGGGCTCCTCATCAGGACTTTTCATTCTTTTATTAGATAGTATTAGACAGCAAAAGTGCGGGGCTTTTATCTTGGATTTTTATACTTTCACTGCCCAATCTCACTACTGTGTATTGCCACTTTTTACTTTCAGCATGCTTTCATATAGCAAGTTCCACAGAGACAAATTTGCTTTTTTAAAAAACAACTTTTGCTTAAGAAGACTTTATTTCCTCTATTATAAGTTCCAGAAGGAAGGACCTCATTCTTCTGTTCAGCTCACGTCTGCCATCTACTTACACTGTGCTGACAGCTTACAAGATATTCCTTGGGGAGATAACCCATTCTTCAATTGTACATAAAATTGTAAGAGGTTCTGAAAATCCAAATACCTTAACTCTGTCTACAGTTCATGGGTTTAAACAGACTTGGTGGGTCTCTGTTGGCTTCCAAAATGTTTATCTCTTCATCCTCAGTCGTGTCATGGGGAGCTGCATTTTCTTCCTATGAATTCTCCTTGTACTGTTATAATTTTTCCCCAGGACACCTTGCCCAATTCTGGGGACTCCTTCCTTCTTTATCTTTTTGGTTCTGGAGAAGCCTTTAATGATTATTCTTTGGGAAATCGTTATTTAGGGATTTCATTTGAATTCTGTAGTGCAGAGAGTTTGAAGGAGACCCTGCAAGAAATACGACCACTCACTACCTTCTGCATATTTTTCTATTACTCTTGCCTTTAACTCCTTATCCTTCCTTAAAAGCTTTGTGAGCTCTCCTGGAGCATTTGCAGCTGTTTACACCCATTTAAATCTGCTCACATCAACAAAGCCACTTGTTTTGTCCTGGTAATTTACCACTCCAGGTGCTGCATTCGCTAATGCAGGGTGTTTGCCAGGTAATCCCACGGTGGGCATTTTTCTGTCTCCTGGATGCATCATTTCTTCTACAAAAGAGAATGACCTCCCATTGCTGCGGGAAAGTTCACAAGGTTGTTCTTACAACCCTTTCCCTCTCCCAGGGCTTTTTCCTTCTGTTACTTACATCCTCATGAGGAGCAGACAGAAGAGTTTACACCCTGCAGACGGCTGTGTAATGCGGTGGCACTTCCCATTGTTAAAAGGAACATCATCTTTCAAGTGTTTTTGTCCAATTCGATATATTGATTTATTTTGTTCAATTTAAATTTTCAATTTAAAAATATTCTCAAAGGTATTTGTCACTAAACTGAAGACGAATGTAACCTATTTCTGTGTATAGTTATTAGTCTCTTTCAAAACAGTAAATATCCCAATCCATTTTGATATTCATCCTTACTAATATTTGATAATATAGTTCCTCAAAAGTATATCATCATTTTTTCGTAGAGGAAATTTACTTCAGAGATTGTAATGGGCAATTTATTTACAAGATTATCATTTTTAAGCGTCATTTCCCCAATAAGTGATAGTTTTCTAAACTTTCTTGTTAAAGGAAATACTTTTGCATTGAGTTCTGCATTAAATGTTTGGGTTCTGTTTACTTTCTTAGTTCTTTGGGAGTTTAGCGACGAAAGACCAAAAAAGAGTCTTCAAAATGTCTGTTCTTTGAATTTTCCGTTTACAGGCTGACATTGCTGAGACACAAGAAAGACAAAGACATAGTCTAAGATGAGATAACTGTAGAGTGCCTGATTTTTGATAGGAAAAGTGGCAGGAGAGGCCTGCATGCTGTAGGTGGGTGGATGGGCGACAGGGAGGGCGCCAGGTGGAGGAAGGCAAGCTTGAAACGTCCTGCAATTACAGAGACCGCCATTTAGCGCTGAGTGAGGTTAGGAAACAGAACGGTGGGTTTATTCAAATTAAGAAAGAGCATAATTGATGTCAAAGTTGGCTGCTCGCGTTTGTGTGTGTGCAGCATTGTCCTTGTAACTGGCTCCGTCTTCCGTCTCTCTTCCGACGCCCAGCTCCTGACATGCGCACACACGTGGCAGCCATGCAGAAGATGATCAGTGCTGCGGAGAAAACAGTTTTGCGGAGGGGCGGCGCCGTTTGGGTTTTCAAACTGGGGCGTTTCTTCCTGACCTGGGTGAAGTGTAAACTTGGGTAAGCTTTTTACCCCAAGAAAGTGGTTGCTCATCCCCGCCTCATAGAAACACAGGGATACAGGATTATTGTTGAGAATTGCTAGTTGTGGGACTTGGCAAGATACACACGGATATGACATGTACGGAAGGGACCATGGTTACAAATTCCCATCCTCTCGACTGTGAATTCTGGGACAGGACTTCTCCCAGTGTGCTCAGGAAATGGTTGAGGGTCTCTGGAAACCACCGTCAGAGTCTGTGACGTCACTGTATCCTCACAACAACGTGAAGATACTGGTGGCGACTCCTGGCATCTCTTGTGAGGTCCGCGCACTTCCTGAGAGGTCACGTGGTGCGAGGTGATGTCCTTGCTGTGAGGGTCAGCGGGGTGCGTGCTGTGCACCCTCATGCCGCTGTGTAGTTCTACTGACCATTTCAAGCAAAACTACTGACATTTTCACAGAATAATTCGGCTCGTTTTAGAACTTCTAGTGACTTTACTGTCTGTAGCTCTGCCTGCTAAATCTCTATACCCTCATTATCATCAATAAAATGCTATTTGGGAAATATGAAGTTTTCCTTAAGTTTGTGAGGACACACAACAAATACACTGTTGTCTTCATTAGAAATATTTTTCCCAAACTTGTCTGATGTATTTTTCCACATGCTGTGATTTTATAATCCAATAAAATTTTATATAAAATATCTAAGTTGTATTTATATGGTGGCTTTCTTGTGTTTGATATTGAGCAGTTGGACTACAAAACTAAAATGGATGTATCTTAAGACCATCTAGTAAATGAAATAAATCAGGAATACAAACTTAAATGTCACATGGTTTCTCTCGTATAAGAACCCAAAATATAAAGAAGGAACAAAATTAAAAATTAATAATAGGAAATAAGTAGATAGTTCTTTCTCGAATGGAAAGGGGACCAAGAAATGGAGATAAGGAGAAGAGGTGAAAGGGATAAAAAAGAATTAAGATACGTTATGTACATGTACTAACTCTCAAGGATGAATGTAGTCATTACGCACAGCAAACATATTCTAAAATAAAAGTAAAAATAAAAGAGGGAGATGTAAGGTTTGATTTTCTCAACCTAAAGCTATGCAGTCTACATAAAAACATCATAAAATGTGAAAATGACTGATGAGATAGTTACTTAGGCTATGAAAATAAAACAAAACAAAAAAATCTGCCTAAGAAAATCCAGGAGGAACTTTAAATGAGAAAAAATAATACAAGAAAATATAGTTTTCTCCTAGTTTAGCGGGTGTTAATTTATTGTATCTTATTCACAGGCATACCAAATATGTTCTCAAACTTCAGCATCATTTTGTAATTAATTGTTCAGAATTTTAAAAAGAAATTGAATATTTTAATGTGGATACCATGTTCCAGGTAAAAGTCAAAGCTTTTGGTGCTATTTTTCAAGAGGGGAAAGCAATATTGGTACTTTCTATAAGTAAACTGTCATATTGTATTTATCAGAGAGGTATGTATATTTTCATACTTTTCCATCAAAACTATATATTATCACATACCGAATACAGAAGCAGACCCGACAATCTCACTGTCTTCTATAAAGATAGACTGGTGATATTGGCAAAAGATTACAGATTCCTCTCTCTCACAAACAAGCAAGAGATGTTGAAACATTGCACAGTTGACATTGCTGGATTTCTGCTGGATGAAAATCTAGAAAAAGAAATTTCAGAACTTCCATTTTCCCATGATACAATATTTTACCTATCTAGCGTGTTCTCTGCCAAACTGAAAATGAAGTTAATCTCTCAGATGCAGGACCGTATGTTTACATTAGAAGTAGGTGAATCTGCATGTCTGCCTGGGCTTGCCCTTCTGTTTGTATCTGTCTAGATCAGCAACAAATAACCATCAAAGACTTTTACTACTTCTGTGCTGAAGATGTCCAGCTTAGCCTCTGACTTTCAGTCCTTCTACTTCAGCCTTCTGAATGACCTGACTTTCAGGTGGGAACAACCATGCCCAGCTCAAAGGTCTTCCTTCATTTGATTATTTGGCAGAAAACACAAGTGGTGAAGCTGAGCATTGAAAAGCTTTGTCTCACGGATGGAGTGTGTCAAAAGGCAGAAGCTGAGGGGTAAAATTGCTGGCTGCTTAGCACAAACCAAGTCAGTGGTACAGAAAGGCAGGAACAGGCATATAAAGGGTCCCGTAATGGCACAATTAATGTCTTTTGTAATGCAATGAAGGTCATTAATTTTACTAAATCTCAACACTTAAACATAACCTTTAAATGTTTTGGGCAGGACATAAGAAAATTTTATAAAACACTACTGCTTCATACTGTAGTATGAAGGTCACAGAAACCAATTTTATTAGTGTTTGAGTTCTGAGCCAAAATAACAACTCTTTTTTTCCCCATAAAACTCCCTTTTTGGTTGAAAGATCAACTAACAGACAAACTGTGAGTTACTTGGATTTCAGCGTCTGGCAGTATGAATCCAGTAAGTTTGTCACCTCAAGGAAAACAATTGACAGGATTTGCGACCCAAGATAACATTGAATTGTCAAGCAAGATACAGAGCTTCAGAAAACTTTAATGGGTCTTGCAGACTTCACAGCTTGTCAGTGTTTGAAAATGTCTCTGATGAGATCACTGATGGTATGAATGAATGCAAGTTTTCGGACATACACAATGAAAAGCATGTGGCGGGCAGAAAGTGAAAATGTATCTTCTCAATCATTAATGAGTGGTGTTAGGAAATTGTGAAGTGCTAAAAAACTACTCACCCCTTAAGATGCCGATGGATTTAACACAGCAGAGCCCAGAATGTGCCCTGATGTGGTTCCATAGTCCAGCCTACCCTACAAAACTATCTCTCACTTGTTGATTTTGAGTGTCATATCAAAGAACAATGTTGACACTTACTTGAAAAGGTTTTTCAGAACTTATCAGTATTTTTCAAATACTCTTGTATTTCCTATGTTGCTTATGTCCTAGTAAGCCTGTGCAATTTTGTACATTTCAACCGAGAATATATTGTCATATAGTGAATGTAAAAGATGATCTGGGATCCAACTCTCCTATAAAGTTAGGTATTGGCAACATTTGTAAAACATTCAGTACTCATTCCTCTCGATATATTTTGATTTGCAAATTACAATTATTTTATAAAATGCTTATGTTCACCTGTAATGGATTTATGTTGTTATTTTAAGTGATTTTAAATTTTATTTAGTCTTCATTTCTAATACAGTAAATGTGCATATAATGTCACATAAACCGACTCTTTAAAGTCGTTGACCATTTTTAAAATTGTGAAGTGACCTGGAGATGAAAAAATTTTAAAATCAGTACATCAGAAGGTCCAAGACTAAGTTCATCTGTGGCCCCTGGTACTATGCCTACCACATAGTAGGATTTTAATAATTGTTGCTAAGTAAACAAAAGAAATGCTTGTCTCTGTACTTAAGAAATCATACAAACACAGAAACATCTATGGAGCAGCATCCGTGTGCATGTGCATATTATTTAAAATGATGGTCGCTGACGAGGGTAAAAACATACTTCAAAAATATATAATAGCGCAGACTTGATAGAAGTTTATTTCTGCAACTCCTGGTACAAACACCGTTGTTCTTGGTCACATGTGAAGCTTGCACAAATGGCAGTGAGGGGCTCAGCCCTTCTGCTTTGTGAGTCTGTTGTCTTCTCACGTGGTTTCCAGCGTGACCACACTCAGCTACGTGAGAAATCGAACGCGTGACGAAGAACTAAAAGGTATTATACTGGGAAAGGGAAGACGCTGTTCAAATGGGAAGGGGAGCAAGCAGAGCAGGGGGAGAAACGGAGGGACAAGAGAAAAAAGAATAGAAGGAAAAAAAGGGGAAATGAAACTTTTGCAAGTAAGGGAGGAGGAGGGGCTGAAGAAAGGAGAATGGCAGAATAGTAGAAGCACGATTTATCATGTGCAGGTACAAATCGCCTGTGATGAATGTTAGAAGCACGATTTATCACGTGCAGGTACAAATCGCCTGTGATGAATGTTATCACTATGTAGATCTAAAATTTACTATTAAAATTAAATTTTAAAAAGACAGCAAAAGAGGAATAATCAAGAAGCAGAGATAAACCTGCGTTTTAGGCTTTCTGCCTCAATATGGTAATAGTCACTTGTGCTTGTGTTCTGTTGCTAAGAGCCAGTTACAAAGGGCCACTAAATCTTGGAGAAACCTGACGTGCTACCTTTGGAGACGACACAGTGACGGGGAAGAGCAGAGTCCAGTTTTTGGTGGGCAAGTCAATCTCTCTGTCATGATGCATAAATGAACTGAAATTAGATATTTTGGTTCAGATTACCTTGCCAGTTCAGTCCAGTCAATGTTATGAAGTTTGTATGAGTCTTTTGTTAACATTTAAAAAGCTGAATGGCCAGTATGACACATACTGCAGAATTTACCCTCTTTCTTTCATTCATCTTTCTGAAACCTTCCCAAAGCACTTCAGTTCTCCAGTTCCTGAGCCAATGGAAGGCTTGGAGATCACGTGATCACATGATGATAGATAACTTGCCAGGAATAATTTAGATACGGGGTTCTTGGGAAGAATGTTCTTGAGTTTTATAACAGTATATGCCATAAACACTTAATAATAACCAGGTAAATTCTAGTATTCAAAAGTGTTCAGTACTGTACTATATATATATATATATATATATATATATATATATATATATATGTTGTACTCTATATACTTTTTTTTTTTTTAGATTTTGAAATGGGATAACTTACATGAGAGTTTTACTTGACATACAAATAAAAACAGTATGCTCTAATGTGAATAAAAGATAACTTACTGAATAGATATCAGCCAGTACTAAAATCAACAGGAATATAACTAACCTATGATATGTGCTGTATATCCTGATTCAGAAATGGGCAGCCCGAGACACAGAGGGGTGAGCATTGAGAGCCACAGTGGTGCTCTGTTTTCCAAAAGAATAGTGTGTGGTATAGAACGGAACGTGAACCATTCTAGGGAACTTGTCTGCATGCTCAGAAAATGTCTTATTTATGTGGTTAGGGTGATTTGCCCACTTTTTAAAAACTAGAGAGTAGGAGCTATGTTAAATTTTCACAGACAGTAAAATAAATTGGGATGTTCTTAGGAAAGAGGAAGAGGTACTAAAAAACACTAAGAAGAAAAGAAACAGTAATATCCACAGCATTCTAGAGGCCACCTTGTTTTATTCTTAAATCAAAGTAGAGAGTTCTTCAAACTGTTGTATCACAATCCACTCTCTATGCCAGCTCATCGATGACACTGGCGTTGTTCTTGATTATGTAAACACATGTTACATTCCAAGAGTCCTTCAGGGCTCGGTGGCAATTATTTTGTCAATGCTATTGATTTGCAATCAATTGTTTTTTCATCAGGACCTGAATTGAAGCCAAATGCATTAAGTCACTTGTTAGAAAGAGCTGAAAGTTTCCATTGCATTTTCATTGTTGATATATTTGAACTTACAAAGTGATGAAAATTTGAGCTAAACTTTAGTGTTTTATTCTTCTGCTATTCTCATTTACAATATGAATATTCTGTTCTAAAAATATGACTATAAAAAAGAGGGAGAATGTCAGGAGTAAATATTGCCACTAAATTACTCAGGGAACCTTTTTCTTCCCCTCCCTGTATGCATTTAGTTGAAGGTCTGAGCTAGAAATTGAGTGTGATACTATTCAATAGGTTTGATTTTGTAATAAAAGACAAAGGCTGGTATTTCCCCATTTCTTTATTTCTCATTAATATCCTGTTTCACTCTGCATTGGCAGTTCCATCCAGACAGTAAACTGAGTCTCAATTACTCACCTTGAAGAAAAATCTCTCCACAGTTTCCTCCTGTCTAATTGACCTGCTCAGGCAGTTACAGCTCTAGTGGCAGCTTCCCAGCTCACCTGTCCTTCCATGCCAGGGACATGCTAAGTGCACGCTCATATAGCATGGGCTGCAGGTTTAACAGGACAGGTTTGCCGCAGATTCTGCAGAATCGAGGATTCCCTCATTCTGAATACTCATCCACATCTCAAAGATGTGTAGTAGAGGTTTTGAGGTTCAACATGTGAACCACACATGGAATCTGATCATATCCAAATCAGCAAAAGTGTTCATGATTTCTCTGTGCGTCTGTACACCCCTAGGTATCTATAGGTACTATATATGTATTTACACATACGTGTAATTATGTATATTAAATTTGTAATTCATATGATAGTACATATAAATGTAAATCACACACACGCACATCCTCGACTTGGCTCTTAGTACTGCATCTCATCAGTACTCCCCCCTCCAGTGTCCACAGTTCAGTCATTATTACCTGGAAGCTGGACGATTGCACCGACCTCCTTCCTGATCTCCTGATAAAGATGGCCAACTTTCACAACTCACATTTGCCTCCAAATTGTTAACACTCTTTTAGCAGAGGCACTTTTAATTATGGGTTTTTTATTACGATTAATATAATTAAGTATAATTCAGCACAGTGAAACATCAGTGTGGGAAGAATGAGACATGCTATTTCTATGAAAACAACGTGAAAAGCATAGGAAAGTCTTGATAGATATAAAATTGTTGAAAGAAAAGGCTGTAAAACTTGGAGTGGAGAAGACAGTACTCAACACTAGGAATTAATCAAAACAACGTGGGTGAAATTTCTGCTCAGATTGACTCTCTGGTGTCTTTGGGTGCAGCATTGTAGGAAACGTTCAGTCATGGACATGCTTTGGGCAAATGATGCTGCATGGCTCCGACCAGCACGATCCCCAAATCAGCTGCTTGCACCTTGCCACAACGTGGTTCCCCTGAGCTCAGAGCCTGAGACAGGCTGGGAGAGGTCGGTTGATGGGAGCTATATCCAGGAGCAGAAGCTGAGATGGAAGAGTGGGAAGAGGAAGTCCAGGCTGCATTTTCCTGCTTGTCAGCACTGGGGACGATGGGACTTTTAGTAAATAAATCTAGTGAACACATTTCGGAATTTTCCAGTCATGACTGGAGGGCCGGGGGCGTTTATCCTCCATGGTCCTCATTCCACATTGGCTTGCTTGCCCCACCTTTCAGAAATGATCTCCCTGCACCCATAACCTGCACCTGTGTGTGCTCTGTCAGGCCTTCACTGTGTCTTCAGGACAGGGCGCTGGCTGTGGCTTGCAGCAAAGGACAGGGACGTGGCGCACACTTATGTCACCTAAATTAAGACACAACGACCCAAGTAAACACATGTCCTCTGGTTTACTAATTCTCACTGTAACATCTACAGCCGCTGCCCAGACAGGAGGAATAGGAGGTTGTTGCATACAGTCAGAGGCTGAAGAGTCCCGAGATGGCCTTCTGGTGCGTGTGAAAACCGGGAACTGCTCGGTCCAAGAGGCCGGAAGAGAGAAGCCAATCTGGAGCCTCAGTTTGAGGCTGAAGGTCTAGAAGCTCTCCAGAGAGCTGCTGGTGCAAGTCCTGAAGATCCTGGAGTCCGTCGTCCCCGGTGACCTCAGAAGAATCGCAGCTGCCTGGGGAGGGCGGGTGCTTCGGGGCTGAACATCCAGTTCCCCTGGCCGCCCGGTTCAGGGTGGGTCTTCCCAGTCAGTTCACCGAGCCACAGGCCCACCTGCTCTGAAACCCTCACAGACCCCCATCAGCACGGTCTCAGCAACTGTCTAGTCAGCTTTTGGGACTGTCAACTTGACAATCAGAATCACCCATCACCAAGTGAGCAGTTCAGGGGCCTTCACTGCATCCGGCATTGGGAGACCCCACTTCCGCCTGGTTTCCAAGCACCTCCGTATTCTAGAGGGAGCCCTGCGCTCATTCCGCAGTTTCTCCTCAATCCCTCTCGCTCTTCAGCTCCCGCAAACCACCAATCTGCATTCTGTGTCTGGGGATTTATACTCGTGGATGCTTCATATATCTGGACTCTACGTTATGGTATCTTTAATTTCTGGCTTTCACTTAGCATAATGCTTTTAAGATTCATCCATGTAGCTGCGTATTTCAATACATCACTTTCCTTAGGGCTTCACATGTATACAATGAAATGCGCACTCATGGGGCATTATTTACCTCTATTTTAAAGTATCAATTTATAAAATGTAAGCCCTCAAGGAAGCACAGCTTCTGCCATCCTGTGTTAGCATGTTCACCAGACCTCTGGTGGTCCTTACACTGTAAGTTCTGATAGGGAGCGAGTGTGTAAATTACAGTGGATGTCAGTAAAAGGAAAGGGTCCCCGTGAACTGGTGTGAACAGAGTAAGCTCCTTCTCCCCAGCAGAATTCACAGTTGCAGTCAAGTACAAGTCTGCACACCCAGGAGACCTCCTGGAACCTGTCTCTCACCTGCCTAGGTATGTCTGGAAGAAAAGCTTCCTTATCTCTCTTTGAGGGAGGACTGATCTCAGGTGAGAAAGGAAAATCTTTTCAGAGAGGTAGCATGAAAGCAGCACACATCTTTGTACACACAGGTGTGCAAAAACAGGCCACCGGAAATGACCCAGAGGACCGAGGGCTCCAGCCTCCAGTGCTGCTGTCCTAGGCGAGGATGCTTCAGGCGTGGGCAGGTTGAGGCTCAGCAGCACGGCCCCACGGCCCCCAGAGCCCCCACGTTGGCAATCACCTGCCAGGTGCCTGCCCTGAGGACAGCACATGGCAACTCTCAGGGCCCGAGAGAGATGATTGACCTCGCCCTGTGCTAATTCCACTTATTTCCATGGTAGCAGTGAGTCACTATCGATATGCCATATGAGCTGCGCTTTGGTTAGAGAGAGGCCCCTGTCCCAGGAGTAACGCTGCTCTCTCAAAATAAATACAGTATTGAGCAGTGCAGCCTTCAAGCGTAAGCATTTAGCTGGGTTAAAGAGAGCTGCATGAAATATTGACTGTTGAGTTGTGGTTGCACTTTTATGTTCTCAGAAAGGGTATTATTTCTCGGGTCTGGAGAATTAATTGAGTAGGAGATCCAATAGTTTTGACCATAAAAAGTATTATAAAAGTTTAGCATTGTTTGATTTAGCAACACACTAAAGCATTTTCTGCCTATTTTTCTGAAGCTCCAATTATTAAAGAATAATGTTTCTCTAAATATAATTCTCCAACAGTCAGCATCCTGAGTTTTAAAGAGGAATATTGACTTTACTGTCAAATGTTTCCCAAAGAAAGCATTTTTACACTATCTGAGGCTTAAATAAATGTTTCCTTTGAGCTAATAAGAAGACCAAATTATTTTAAGGCTGGCTTGCTGGTCTTTAGGGGAGTTCTGTCCTCCTGGGTGGAAGTTATCCACAATTTACCTCGGAGTGGGAAGAATTTACTGCTTGCTCTCTGGCAGGCGGCTTGAATATCCCTCGAGATTAAAAGGGCAGGAAGTCAGTAGGGCACTCTTATCCCAAAGTCACACCCAGAAATTTAATGTGTTAAAACAAGCATCCATATGACCTATATGAATGCATAATATGAATTAAATTTTTAAGCAAAACATTGTCTTAAGATATACACGTTCTAGAAATTCAAACTGACATCTTGTGCTACTATTTTCAAATTAAGCAATAGGACTTCTTACAGCTTTCTGTGATGCTAATTATATTTCAGCTGTTTTTCTGCACTGATATTATTTTCCCCTCCATTGAAAGTGTTCTCAGCAATGTTCCAGCACCAGGTTAGAGTTTACTGAAATTAGCTTTCTTGATATCTGTAATTACAGAGAATTAAACTTTGTTTAGCATGCAAACAAAACTTGTCATTGGACACAGTCAAATATCCATCACATGTTTAACCAGGATTAATTGTGAATTATGGGTCATTTGCAAGAATACAATGCAAAAGCAACTTCTGGGACTCTTTCCAAAGCTAGAGCAAATTTATGACATATTTGATACTGACCAATTACTTAAAAAGTCTATTAAATTCTTCAGTGCTGCTGGTAGGAAAAGATTAGAACAACTAATGTAAAAAGTATGAAATAGATTAAGTCTCCTTATGAAATATTAATAGCCACTAAATGTGGTAATTGTGAGTCTATATGTGCAATCTCTCATTTGTGGGTATTTCTAATTCAAGTTACAGATGGCAGTTAAAGCTCTCAGGACCTGAAGCACCAAAATTGCAAATGAAAAGAGTTTCTGAGAAAGATAATTATCAAATTCAGGATGGTGGTTATTTCATAGCTAGAGATCCCCAGTGGGAAGCTAAACTGCTGGGGTTCCATTTGTAAGTGTGTGTACATGTACAAGCTTATGTAGACGTGTGTATTTGTGTGTATTCATGTATGTGTGTGTGTGTATACACAACTGAAGCCGATTTGGGGCATCCAGCTGTTTCTATTTTATTTTTATTTCCCAAACAAAGCTGTATCAGGGACTCTTTCGGGTTACGGGCCCAATGGTTAAGTGGGACACCTGTTTTCCAAACAGAAGTGATAAGAAATGACTCCTGAAACTGTTAATGAAAATTATGAGAGCATTGTAAGAATGAAGGGTGAGAAGTCCCCGTATGTAGATGTCAAGGGGGAGAATTCTTTAGGAGGTGACTTGCTCAATTTAATCCAGCCTTGCCCTACCTTGGGGCAGCGTGGCACGCTCTGCTCTTAAACAAGTGAGGGGTGTGCTTTTTCTCCAGCCACTATCTGTTCAAAGCAGAGGCTGGTTAGGGTTCCAGTGCACTTAATTCCTTTGCTGGGTATCATCAGAAAACCCTGGTAGGCATGGGGAGAGTGAGACAGGGAAGGACAAAAGCGAATGAAAAAAGTGCTAGCAAGCTGGTCACCACTTTGGCCATCCGATCTTGGACTTGATGGAGAACTCTTGGAAAGAGTATAAAATACTCCCCTCAGGGTTGTCTTCCCTTGATGAAGGAAGGGGGAGGTAAGGTATTCACCAACCAGTTTTTATGAGATACTATTTGAGCACAGCTGTTGGGAACAGAGGCCTTAATTCTCTGGCAAATGTAGAATGCATCTTTATGGTCAAAGTTTGACAATTTCTCTGACATACATGGAACTGCAAGTTACCAAAGGAATTTGAACGGAAAGTTGAAGGCATCTGCTATGGACCTGAGAGAAACCCTTCTGTGGGGTTGACTCCTGTTCTTTGGAGGTAGTGGGAGTCCAGGGACTGGTTCTAGACCTAGTCCTGGGAAAGCGAAGAGAGAGATTGGGCCACCTGATCTTAACTTTGTGAGACAAAAGATTTTCTGCCAATGGAAATGAGAGGTCACAGGTGTGGGTTCCCTGGAGCCAGCTGTAGAGCCAGATTTGGGGGTGTTGACTTTCATGCTCTGTCTCGAGGAGTAAGAATTTTTCAGGACACTTGAAAAAATATTACCCATCCAGAGGGACATCCTGGGACATCAGTGAATTGCCTCATAGAGAAAGTGCTTCACTGGAGCTCAGCTGAAGGAACGCACAGAGAGTTACACTCCGGCCATGAGACCAGACGTCCTTCCTGGCCCTGTTCCTCCCTCTAGACCGGAGGCTGCAGAAACCAGAGGTGGCCACAGCGGGAGGCGGTGGGCCATGCAGTAAGGAGAGTACTTTTAAAAATAGGTTAATATTTATTTAGAGGGAAGGAAGACAGGTTCTTTCAGGGAAGAGAGGAGGCTAACTATGGTTCATCCCCGGGGTCCTGAGAAGCTGAGCAGTGGCCCCAAATTTGCACACTCCAGTCAAATAATGGTCAAATACAAAAGCAGGGAGAAACAATTTCCTCGGGAGTTTTGTCACAATATGATTTTATCTCTATAGAAGACACTGTTCCGAAAAGGGAATTTAGCAAATGCCTTCTTGCAGTCTCTTCGTGAAGAAACGGCTAATACCACGAAGGGCTGCGCCTTGGTCACTTGCCCAGATGGACCCCGGCTCATCTGCTCCTCACCCATGACCGGGAGGGAACAGGTAGAAGTGGGAAGGAAGGCAAGTGCTAAGTGCCAAGACTTCTGTAGAGTCTCAAACTTGCCAAGAAGGAAAGCCACAGAAATGACTCTGGCGTTAGTTGCCTAGAGATGTGGGAATGTTTGCTTTAATCAAGTGGCCGAGAATGGAAACACACTATGTAACTGGTTTCACTGGAGGTATGGAGTGACATCACTTTCATGGCTAATACAGAAGCACAAAGGCTCGTCAAGCCCAGCCAGAGAGCGTTTTTAAAACCATGAGCTTATATCACGTTTACTTATATGGCACTCGTCAGGGCCAGTCTCTCGAACAACCTCAGCACCCAGCAACAACAAAGTAAGTGCTGCCCACGAGAAGAGAGCTAGATGTTGTACAGAGGCCATAAAGCTTCGTAACAGGCAAAAAGCAAAACAGGCAGACCAAGTGTCCAATCCACTGCACTTTGCTTCAGAAAATCAGTTCACCATGATGGCTAAACTGATGATCAGTTCACCATGGTTTAACTTATGCATCCTGGCTCTCATGTCTTCTCCAGGCAAAAGAAGACCTATGTCTGGACATGGAACAAAACATGCTAATATTTATGTGTTCGCAGCATTGTCCTTTCCATGACTTTGTGAGATGTCTGCCTGTCCCCTGCTCCCTCTGGGGTATTAGATGTGCTGGTGAAGATTACAGGTCTAGACATAGACTTAAACACTCCAGACAGTATGGACCATTTTAAGTTGCAGGTGGCAAAGATCCATTCATTTAAGAAGAGCGTTAGAGAAAATTGTAGCAAGAGAAGTCAATTTAATTTGTTTGAATTGTCTATGAATTGCCTACAGATAGTGAATATTTTCTTGCCCTACCCATCATTTATAAGTGTTTACGTTTTTCATTTTTCATTGAATTGGTCAGAAACTCTAGGACGATGGTGAATATTCTTGGTGGGAGAAGGGATTTTTTTTCTCACATTTCACTTCCAAGTGTGATGTTACACTGGGCTTCCAATCTATATTCTCTACGATGTTGACGAAACAGATAAGTGAGGATATTTGACTGTTGTTGTTTTCCTAGTTTTTGATTAAGAAGGAATGAACGTTGAGGAATGTGTGAAATTTTAAAAAATTTTATTGATACAATCATGGGATTATCTAATCGTCTTTGTTGCTGGAGAGATTTCGTGTATGCTAAGCTTTGCCTCTCTGAAAAATGCCATATTTACTGGCAAAGAATAAAGTTTAGTATGGTACAGTAAGACTGAGTACTTATTAGTACTAGTACTAAAATGCAGTCCTCTTTATTTTAGGAGTTCTTCTTTGATTATATTTTGACTTCTGAGATTATAAGTTTCTTTACATTTCTTGAGTAATTTTGGTAATGTTTATTGTTCTAGAAAATTCCCCACTTCAAAACATGCCATTCTGAAAATTTCTTTCCCTTTCACACCGGGGGACACCTTCTCCATTGAAAGCTCTTTCTTTCATTTAGTGGCTGCTTTAACTCATTCTTTTCTTTCTCCCGAGACTATTTGTTCTTCCCTGCTGTTTGTAAAATATCAGGCTTAGTCGTGGTATTTTGAAACTCACTGCCGCCTGTCTTTGCTGTCGTCTTGGGTGGTTCCCTGCCTTCTCACCTAGTTCCTTGGGGGTTCAAGCTTCTGGCTGACTTCTGCCCCCAACTCTCTTGTTGTCACCATTCTTACTAGTTTCAATGTTCGCACACATAATCCCCTCAATACATGTCACTGTGTTTATTCACCTCTTCTAATGATTTTTCCTCTATTCTTCATCATTTATAGACTCATGAATCCATAACTTAGACTTCGCTATTGCTAGAGATTATATCAGACGACATTTTGGAATGAAAAGGTCAAAATAATATACCTCTATTGGAGGAGAATTTAGATAGTACATTTTGCATAGCAATGATCTTAGTGCCATGTAGTCTTGTGTTGGAGCAATTACAAGAAAAATTTTGTATCCTGAATAAAGCATTATGTCTTGTGTTTAGAACAAGTTGGTATGTGTGACATTCTGTTACAGATCACGAATATGTATTTGTACAGTAGTTTTTCCTGGTTCTCATCTCTGTCATTTTTTTTAAACTCTATCAAAATATAAGCATTTTCCATGGCTTCTGGTCTCCAGATAAATAGGAAGTACTAAGAAAGAAATCCTAAAATAAAGATCCTAAAATCCACATTTTGAAGAAAATCATTCTGGCATCACTTCTGGGTTTTTGTTTTTTTGTTTTTTTTTTTTTCCTCTGCTAATGCCTTGAATATATCCAAAAGTAGAGAACTATCATTTGGACTTGTATGTTTGGCTTACTTTGTGAGAACAGAAAAGGGGGCTGGAAATTGAATATGTGGCCCTGTGTGTAGCGAAATGGGTCCATTCACACCAGTTACCCAGAGCACATGGTGATAAATGTTCATCCACCTGTGAACACAGATCACATCAGTGAAGGAAACAAGGAAGCTGTTGAGTAACTAGTAAAGGGAAATTAAGCCAAGATGCTAATGTGTCTCCTAATCTTGCTTATTGTCGATGCAGCCTGGAATGAATGCGTATGTTGATTTTCAGACATACACACACACACAGACACACACACACACACACACACACACACGTGTCTTACAGAATACGGTCCAGTTGTGGCTAGCCGCATGGTAGCTCATGAAATTGCACTGATCTTGTGTATTAAACAGTGATGGTTCAATGGATCACATGTGTACCCGTGTAACACAAATCATTGTTATTATAAAGAAGCGTGACTTAGGCAGAACACACTAATTGTCGAATCATCAAGATATATCATAGCAGGTTTTGTCAAATTTACCGTACTAAAAATGTGTAGTGGTATCTAGTTAGATCGGGTATTGTTTGCTGTTAGTCAAACCAGCGGTTTCAACTTCAGTGCTAGGATTCCTGGTTTTCATAAGAATTTGATTCTTCAGGCTCCTGGGAGCCTATTTTGTTCCCCGGGCTCATGATGTCTACATGGCTTGTTGGAAAACGTAGTTCTAGGTCAGAGGTCACCAAAAATTCACTGGGAGTGCAGTCTTTGTGGTTTCCATTCTTTGGCTTTAAGGTGTGAGTATCAATGTGCACATCACCTGCTATATATTCTGTGAGGAAAAGTTATTTTTAGTTGAATCTTCAAAAAAGTTAAGCATTAATGAAGATACGAGAATGGGAGGGCAGTTAAAAAATAAAAATTGCTACATGCATGTTTCAGGTTCTCATTCTGGAAACTTCTGCTTATTTTCATTTTAAAGAATAGATGATTTTCCACCAATGCAATCAACTGGATCACTCTTCCTTCCTGAGAATCTGAGAAGATATGTGGCCACGGAGGTCTTCTCCAGGTGAGCCTCGGAAGAGTTACCATCCGCCCACGGGAGCTGATTGTGACCTCAGCGTTCCATAGCATCACTACTGAGCTACAGGAAGCCGGAAAGGAGAATGGACCAGGGTTTGACGCTGGACTCTGTTTGCTAGTGGTTTCCTTCAGGGTGTCTGTAAGTAGAGGATGCTAGTGACTACTCCGCAGGGTAGTTGGGAGAGTTACTTGAGCTGGTGAGTAGGAATTTCATGGCTCGTTAGGCAGAAGCTCTTACCATTACAACTTAAACTCTACTAGGTCAGGAAGATTAATTCTTTGACTGTTTGCTTATAGATCTGCCTATGGTAACAGAAGATATTTAATGTACTATTTATAAGAGAGAGTTTGTTTCCCTATCAACTATCCATCTAAATCAGTCTGGGGACTTTCCTCTGCCCAGTTTTCAGGGTTCTAAGATGTTTGTGATTTGTACTCAGACATCCGGGGGCATTGTCAATGTCCACCTGGTGTGAGAACACCCACCACCCTCCAAGACAGAGGGCGGGTGCAGCCGTGGTGGGAAGGGAGGGCTTTCCTCTGCCTCTTAAATTCAGGTCCCAGAAGACACAGGCGTCATGTGTTACTTACACCTCCCTGGCCACAACCTAGTCACACAGTCATGTCTGCCTCTAATAGTGGCATATATAGGTGTAGAGACATAGAGATAGAGATAGAGAAACGGATACAAATATATGGAACCAAGCAAATATTAGGCACTCTCAGAATAAAAAGAAGAGAAATTTTGGACAACTTTTTTCTCTATCACAAACATACAAGAGTACCAAGTGATAATTACACACACACACACACACACACACACACACACAGGTGGGCATATATGGTATATATATGCATATATTTATACATGTGTGTGCTCTATATCACTATCACAACTATCATTCACGTGTGCTACTACAGGATAATATTTCCTGCCTTAAACAAATGAAGACATACATTATTTTGTGCCAAAGGATTCCTAGGATGGAAATATTCTACTATAAAGAATTAAGTCACCTAGGATTTTATTTTATAATGATGGGAATCTTATCAGCTCAAAAAGAGGTGCTATATTTTGGGGGTGCCCTCCTAGAGCTACCAGAGGAACAGTTAGAGCTGAGATATAGTCTTCTAAATTATGCTTCAGAAGAACTCAGGACCAGCAGAGATGAGTTAATTTATTATAATTATCAACAAGTTATTTTCATTCCTATCATTTTTACATAGTACCGACATGGGTACCACTGAGACTTATTCTACAATTTTTTAAATTATGGATCCTAATAATTATGGATCCAGCTGAGCAGCATATCAGAGCCCATAACTGGGAATGCTTCTGGAATGTACAATTAAACTGCAGAGACAGGAGAAGCACTTGCTGTGTTTTTGGAGTTGATTCTCAGAAGTTAGACTTGCATGTCAGCTGTTATGTTTTAAAAGAATCCAAAAGGCCTTATCGTGCAAAAGTGTAGGTTCTGCCAATATAACTGGGCTCATACGAGGCATCTTTAAAATTCTGGTTGCTAATGCAAAATCTAATTTGTGTTCTAAACTATTATTGCTTATTTCTCTATATTGAGGAAAATGAGAATTTAGAAGCAATTTTGAAGACAATATAGCGTATTTTAAAAGGGGAAACAAAACACCCTTTAAAATAAAGTACTTAAAAGAATTTGTGACTAGGAAACTGAATTGCCTGTCTGCCAACTGTATATAATTATATCTTTAAGAATAAGAACAAAAGCGGCCTACTTTATTTAACTGAAATCACATGATGGTTTGCAGACGAGTGTTTTTGTTAGGCTGGACCTTGCTTAAAGGAAAAATGACGTCAGAACCATTCATACAATTGTTTAGATTAGGGACTAGTTTGATATCCCAATTTGTGACCCAGAAGCACAATTGACAAATAAGAACAAAAGTTGTCTTTGGAATTGGCAGTTGATATTAAATAAAACATGCATTATTCACTTTTCAAAAATGAACAGCATCACCACTTTCGACTCTAGTCTCTCATGGTATTTGCTGTATTAAACCAACCTTACTACGCAGCAACCCCACCGTGGGGGCGCACCAAAGGAAAGAGAGTGGGGACCCTGGAAGACACTCCACCTCTGTGTGCCCGTCAGAACTGTGCACGAAGTCAAGACACAAAACCTCTAACCTGATTGTTCACAGAGGAGTCGATCAAGAAAATGAGTTACATATACATAATGAAATACCATTTGGCCTGTAAAAAGAAGAAATTCCTGCAACTTGTAACAACATGGATGAAACTGGAGGAACTAGTGTTAAATAAACTAGAAATGGAAATACAATCACTGCACAATTTCGGTCGTACGTGGAATCTGAATAGTCTCAAAGAAGCAGAGAGAAGCATAGTGATGACTTTGGCTTGGGCGTAGGGCAGATGGGAAGACATCAGTGCAGCTTCCACGTGGGCGAGATGGGTAGTCTCTGGGCACCTGATGTATAGCAATGCGACTATAGTTAATATTCCTCTATGGGATACCTGGACTTTTCTAAGAAGATACATTTTAAGTATCATCACCAAGCAACAAGAGAAAGAATTCGAGAAAAGAAAAAAGAAGGAAAGAAGAAAATGGTTCTAAGTATGCCTGATGCTGTATACGTCAGCTTCACTGTCCGTGACCATTTTACAATATAAATGTGTGTCACATTATCCAACTGCTTTAAATATACACAATTCTAAATGGTCAACTATACTTTAAAACAGCTGAATTTTTATTAAGAACTACTGTTAGCGCGTAGGGAACTGAGAATACAATGGTTAAACGCTCTGTATTCATAATGCATTTAAAAATACATTTGTTTTAAAAGTGTTTTGGGTTTTTACCTCAGCAAATAATCCTGATTAGCAAGGGTGCTTCCACGGTATTTTGGGTGGAAGGTGCTATGCCGCGAATGAATGAATGACTGTCCGCTCTCCCTCTAACCGACGCGGGTTCCCACCCCATATATACCGCGGTTCTTCTGGCATCCTGCTACACCTGCTCTCTGTGGTTCCAGGCTGGGCTGACTTTTGCATGCGAGCAGGCTGGCTGCTGCCCAGCTCTGGAGAACAGGGCACGGACGGCCGAGCAGAGGCTGCCCAGTGGGAAACACACAGCAACTCTCAGAATATTAGGAGGCACATCAATAAATAACACTGCTAACATACTTGGTATGACTTCATTCCTGAATATAAAAATAATATATGCCCATTAGCGATACTGGGGAGTGTTCATGGAAAGTACAAAGAAGAAAATAATTTTACTTAATTACACCATCAAGATAAAAACCACTTTCATCTTTTGGGTAAATTTTCCAATATACGCACACACAAACATGCACGCACAGGCACGCACACTGTAATAAATGATCTACTGGTGTAATTTAAGCCCAACCGGATTGTATGATAAACTTGTGATGACCGTTGATCTACAAATATAAATGAAATTAGCAGCATGATATAAAATAATGCACATAACCTGAGGAGAACGAATATCTTCCAAATCAAAACATGTCCTAAAATATTTAATTATGATACTAATGAGGAAATTCATCAGTGAACGTCATCCACCTGGTCTTTTTAAATGTCTGTGTTCGTATTAGGTAACGTATCTTCTCATGATACGAGCAGTGGAGCTGTGTGATGTACTGAACCCCGGGGCTCCTCATACAGACACACTGCTGGGGGCTGACCACAGCACACAGGACAATCACTGGTAACGTGGAGGATTTTGGGTTTCTATAACTCTAAGTGATAGCAACTGTAGAGTCTGTGAAGGTGCTCAGTGTCCACCACTTACTGTCTGTTCTGTTAGGCATGTGTGCCAGGTTTCCATTTCTTGAAGATGGAGTTAACAATACTCTATGCTTAATACTCTATAATTCCTGTGTTGTACATTGTGCTTTTTCCTGCGATTAGTATGGTGTTTAATACCAAGTGGAGCATAAATCAGTCAGAGTGGATGAGGTTATACTTAAAAAATTAGAAAGTCACAGTATAATAACAAAAGATTATTTTTAATCAGCCAGGCGTGGTGGTGCATGTATGTAATCCTAGAACCCTGAAAGTCAAAGCAGGAGGATTCCAAATTCAAGCCCAGCCCGGGCAACTTAGGAAGACTTTATATATTTAGACCAGGAGTGTAGCTCAGTGTGGAGGTCCCGCATTCAACCCCCAGAGCCACAGAAGAAGAATATTTTAAATCACGTCTATTGACACACAGGGAATATTGACACAAGAAGAGTAGGAGATGCCACCATAGTTATTCTAGGACCCGGAGTGGTGAAGGCTTGGTGCTGAAACTACCTGCCAGGAATGCAGAGACAAGCAGAAGCGATAGGAGGAGCCAAGGCTGAACAAATGGAGTCTTCCGTTTTCACAGGTGCAGACAACCACACAGCCCCACTCAGCAGCAGGAGACAAGGAGAACACCTCTGTCCGTTCTCAGGAGTAGACCTCAGACAGGAGGTAAACAGTAACCAGGTCTGCCCCACAGATACGTGCTGTGTGAACAAACGGAATGGTGGGTGCTACTTTCAACGTGATTCCTTCATTCTGAAGTGTTTAAGTAGCTCCTTTGTGCCAAAGATCTTCCAGGCATCACGAGATGAGTACCGGACAAAATAACCAAACATTCTAGTGGGGGGACACTGTTATTAGGTCACCCAAGTACTCAGGAGCCGGCTACCCTCTCATACCAAACTCCAGAATGTTAATTTTCAGGAGAAAACCACATTTTGGAATTATGGAATCCACGTGGGGAACAGTTTTCATGACCAGCACAGGTTTCTGGCAAGGTCTAAATATGTGTCTTTGTGACTGTCCTCTTTGTCAATAATCAAAGGTGATGTTCACACCTTCTGCACGTCTGAATGGGTGGAATGCATGGTGGATGCACGGGGTTGACATCAGCTCACTGAAGCAGAGTGGGGAGGCAGCTATCTGCATTTTGAAGATGCTCTACCACAGAATACAAAGGTCATGGGGACAGGACCCTGTGGCTCACTCGTGCCATGTCCTCTGTATGAAATGCATAATGGGGGGCACAATACTGCAGGGTACTAAAACAGGGGTCCATGTCATTGCAAGTGTGTTGAAACCCACAGAGTGCGCTGCATCAGCGTGGGGTGTGCACTGTCTGTGTCTGACATAACGTGCCAGTGGAGGTCCTCGACTCTAACTCATGGACCGCTTGGGTAGGATACGGATAATGAGGGAGAAGATGCCTGTGTGGGGACAGGGAAGTGAGAGGGAAATCGCTACACCTTCTGCTCAACTTTGCTGTGAAGCTGAAATTGCTCTGAAAAACATAGTTTATTAAAAATCAACTCTCAGCTAATTTGTAAATACTCAGGGTTACTAAGTGAGCTGATTTCACAGGAAATTGTTGCACAAGCTGCCACCCGACTTCCTTTGATCCTTTTAGAGTTTATGAGTTTTATCTTCCTTTCTCTGTAGGAAGAACTTTAATGATAACTCAGGATCTGACAGCTGAAGATTGTATGAGGGCAAGCAGTGGAAGCAAAATGCTTTTGTCCACAGTATTCACAACGTTCTGCTTGCATTTAAATTTTTTCAAGTAAAAAAAAATTCATACTTTGTTCATTATGGATCCAGTAGACAGTACTTATATTTCTTACTAAAATTTCAAGTAGTGCAAAAAAGAAGATGGACAGAGAAAAACCAAGCCATAAAAATGTTACCCATCAGCAGTTTTGTTAAAAAGCTCTCATTAAGAAAGAAAAAATGTAAATTGTAGAAATGAGGTCACAATTTAATTGATATAAATTGCAACCACCTGCTCATCCCTTTTCCAGGAGAAAGGGTTTTATGTATGCAATAAAGCAATTTCTTTAGGAGAAAGAAAAATTGCTCTTCAGACTTACTGTGTCAGATTTCAAGACACAACCCAGCGTGTGGACATCTGTGTCCACCTCAGGACACAGAAGAACACAGAGAGCATGTCAACTGGCCATGCATCCCCCAGATTTGGAGGATCTGGAAATACACTGGGTTAGTCAATTATTGCTTTCAAATAGGAAGACATGTTCAAAGGATTTTGGATTAGCCAGTGAAGAAATGAACAATGGCGTGGGTGGCTTAGGTAGAGAGTGAGAATGCTAAACCAAGTTACAAGTTTTAGATCTGGGTGTACCTGATCTTCATTGAGGTAAAGAGGGAACACAAGCCAGACAAGCCGTACCATGGGCCATGACACCAATACATGTCTGTCCTAGTCTATTCAGGCTGCCGTTAAAAAAAAAAAAAAACTATCATAAATTGGGCAGCTTACTAATAACAGAAACATATTTCTTGCAGGCTCAGAGGCTGGAAGCCTCGAGTCCTGACATGGTACAGATGTGAGGTGGCTCTCTGGGCCTCTGTCATGACACCGCCAGTTCCAATTGTGCAGACTCCACACCCTTGAACTAATCACTTCCCTGAGATCCAACCTACTAATACAATTTCCTCGGGGTCTACAATGTCAATATATGAATGGGTGAGCCTCGACATTCAGACCTTTGCAATATCCATAGTGTAAACTTGGGTCGACTGCTCAAAGGGAATAAATCAAAGAAATGTCAGCTGATATAACAAAACAGTTCCATATTATATATTACTTAACATTGCACCTTTTTGTACATAAAACACTTCAACAATTCTATTTGAATTGACCTATGTTAAGTAATTGAAGAGAAGACTGGTGCTTAAAAAGTCCTAGTTTTAGCCACTGACTTCTAGGTTTACTACCATATGGAAAAATTCACCAGGTTTTAATAGAATTTTCTTCTGGAAGTTTGGATTTTTTTTCATTTTATGTTTGTTTCTGGTTTTGAATCTTCATTCATCTAATTTTCAAATTTTAGAAAAAGAATGGCCATGTGTAAGTAAGGTAATTTTAAATTAAAAATAATGCAATTATATCTTCAAAAAAAAAGAAACTTCATTCGTGTGGCATGAGGAAGATGTAGGCTTGTCAAATAGCAATGACATAATAAATCACACTGGTCTGGAGGTTTGTTTTGTTGCAGTTCAGTTTGGTGGAAATTATTGCGTTTTTTACAATTTACATTCATCCTTGTTAGGCTCCTAGCTCACATTTTCGTCCCATTCAATGTACTAATATGCTTAGCCCTGCTCAGGGTGCAGAGAACCAAAAGAGCTTTGTTTCCTGAGGGGGTGAAACTTGCCCCCCCCAAATAAGTTACTTTATTTATTTATTTATTTTTTCACCAAGAGCATGTATTGGTACATTGTATACATAATGGTCACATTCATCATGGTTATTTTGTACCTGTACATGATGTATCTTGGCTTTCCTCCCTCTTCCCCACCCCTCCCTTCAGTTCCCCTTTCCCTATTTACAGCAGGTTTATTTATATTTTCCCATTTTTTTCCCTTTCCTCTTTCTTTCCTTTTCCCCTTCTTTCTTTTCCTTTTCTCCTTCCCCCTTTCTAGTTCTCTTCTCTTTTGAATATAACTTTCCTTTCATATAATATTTATTACATCTCTTTGTCCTTATTCACCCTTATGGTTACTCATATAAGAGAAACAATTCAATGTGTATGCATGCGTGTCTGATTTATTTCACTTAAGAGTACGTTCTCAAGGTACATCTATTTACCTACAAATGTCTCTAGCTTATCCTTTTCTATGGCAAAGTAGTACTCCATTGTGCAGAAAAAGACACATCTTCTTTAGCCATTCATTGGTTGTTGGGCATTTAGGTTGTTTCCAAGACTTAGCTATTACAAGTTGTGTTGCTATAAACATGGTTCTGCATATATCGATGTGGTATGATGTTTTTAATTCTTCTGGGAGGATGCGACACAGAGGAACAGCTGAGTCAAATGGAGCTCCCAGTTGTAATTTTTTGAGGAATCGCCACACTGATTTCCACAGTGGCTGGACCAATCTCCATTCCCACCAACACTGGAAGAGTGTTCCTTTTTTCCCCCAGCCCCACCAGCATTTGTTATTGGTTGATCTTTTCATAATCGCTGTTCTTTCTGGAATGAAATGGTATCTTAACGTTGTTTTGATTTGCATCTCTCGAATGACTAGTGATGTTGAACACTTTCTCATGTATTTATTTGCCATTTTTATTTCTTTGTCTGAGAATTGTTTATTCTTTTCAGATGCCCATTTTTGGATTTGGTCTTTGAATTTGGGAGGTTTGATGTTTTTGAGTTCTAACAAAGGAAGTAAAAGATCTTTACATCAAAAACTATAAATCTCTAAAAAAGGAAATTGAAAGGGATATCCGAAAATAGAAAGATATCCCGTGTTCCTGAGTACCAAATAAGATACTTTAGCACAGAGATTGTTTTGAGCTGGAGGCAACTTAGAGGCAGCAGGCACAGGAAGGAATCTGACACCCTTTTCTAATTTTTTATTGGTGTGTCTTTGCAGTACATCATAGTTATGTTCGTTTGGGGGAATCGAGACATAGGTATAATGTATCTTGATCATTTTCAACACTTTATATCTCTTCCTACCCTTCTGCTTCCCCTGATCCCCTTCCTAATCTCCACATATCTGCCTTTTTGCCCCTACCCTCTCTCCTTTTATTTATTCATGTTCTAGGCTTCTCATATAAGAGAAACCGTGTGATAGTCTCTGGTTCTGATTTATTTCCCTTCCCATTATGGTGTCAAAATCCATCCATTTTCCTGAAAATAAATGATTTCATTCTTCCTTACAACCACTTTGGAGATTCCTCAGAAAAGCAAACCTAGGGATTCCCTTTGGCCCAGCCACTTCTCTCCTTGGTAAAGTCCAAAAAGAGCTAAAGACATCACACTGTAGCGATACCTGCATAGCTATGTTTATAGCAGTTCAACTTGCCATAGCCAAGCCCTGGAAACCGAGTGGGTAGAGAAAACGTGGTGTGCATGCACAGCGGAAATTCTCTTGAAATCTAGGCTCATTTCCCTTTGTAAAGATGGCAGAACTTCCCTTTTGTGCAGATGTTCCCCTCTTATGTACCAGGGAGAGAAGAACAGCTCTTCTCTGGATCACGAGTCTTACTGAACAACCCCATTGTCCGTGCATTTCCTAGTCCCATTCGCGGTCTCTGGGAAGCCTTCCGCCTTCCTGCCCATGTTCTCTCCTCCAGGTTTGCTGCTCTTTGTTAATGGGACCTGCAAGCACTTGAATCTCGCTGCCTCTTCCGGTCTTCTCTTGTTTCTTGGGCAGGCCTGAGCACACAAGTATGTCAGCATCAATGAGCAAAAATACCTTTGTTCTATTAATCTGTTTTTGTGTATCACTTTAATTCACAGATTCAGCCACTGAATCTAAGTAGGCAGGAAAGAAGTTGTTGCTTTATTTTTTTTTTGTCCCATCCTTGGATCCTAGCCATGAGAAAAGGTGCATGCCCTAAGAATTATAAATTTTGTTTAGCTTATCAAAACGCTGTGACCGCTGGGAAGTTGAATATCTTAAAATCCATTTGAGACAGCTGCTCAGCTGAGGAGTGTTTGTACTTATGGATGTTTTCAATTCCTATAGATCAGGAGATGAAAGAATTAAGATTGCACCTTTTAGTAGGCACAATATGCTAGTATTTTAGAAAGTGCTAAAGGCTGTGAGTAGGCTGCTGTTAGGTTGCAGAGGCTCAGCATGTCAGACAGAAGGGGAATTCCATGCACTTGCAAAATCTTTTCCATGGACCTTCTAATTTCGTTCATGAAAAAGATGGAAGAAAGGAAGTAGAGAAAGCCTCCTGAAGTCATGCAGAAGGGAGGGAATGCTGCTGCTCAGGAAAGACATGAAGCCCTGAGCCCTTCTGCCTGCCCCCAGAACCTCCTAGGAAGGGAGATTCCTCCTGTGGTAGGAGATTCCTCCTGTGTGGGAGATTCCTCCTGTGTGGGAAAGCCTTGCAAGAAATGCTCCTGGAGCACACAAATGCACTGGCCTTAGGCTCCCCACACCTCTGGAGTAAGTAGAAAGAGGGGAAGGGAAGTGATTTTGTCACAGGGCTTTGGGGCCTTAGCAAGTGAAAAAGGGGGCTTTAGTTTCTAGCAACCAGAACTTCTGAATTTCCTCATCTATCTGTGCCTCAGTTTCCCCAGTGACCTTGCTTCACTCTTTAGTTTTCCTCCCTGTTCTGAAAGCAGGGATCAGGAACCAACAGCTCCTCTGCTTTCCTGTTGTGTAGGTAGAACCCTTCTGCCGGGATCTCTCCTGAGAAGGTCTATACAACATTCTCAGCTTCTCCTGCCCTTGCTAATTCTGTAAAAATACAAAAACACTCTCCTGTTCTTGTCTCGTTTTTATCACTATCTTCTCTTTTACCTTCATTCATCATAATATAGAACTAAAACAAAACATTGAATTAGTCATCATTTGATGTTTAAATAGTATATGTTTATTGGTTTTAATTAAAAGGTAGAAGAGTTGTATTTATTATATTTCTGTAAGAATATAACTCTAAATTAATTTGATTCACTTTAAGAAGCTTATACCTTTCTCTTCAGGAATAGTCATCTATAGGAGGGGATAGGTATTTTCCTACAGTTCCTTAAATATTTCTCCAGATTCTTTTTTGCAAAATAATAATAATAATAATAATAATAATACTCTCTTTTACAGTTATTCTTAAGCCAATTGATGTTTTAATAAGAATTACACATCAGGGCTGGGGATTTAGCTCAGTGATTAGAGTGCTTGCCTTGTAAGCACAAGGGCCTGAGTTCGATCCCCAGCACCACCAAAAAAAAAAAAAAAAAAAAAAGAATTACACATCATTTCAGATCAGACTGAGTCAAAACTTCACAGAATGATCTTTTGTTTCCTAAGGAAACATTTTCAGCATCTGGTACACATCAGAAGTCCATCTAATGTTTATTTAATATTAGATCAATACAGTTTAGCTTCATCAAACCCCAGAATCATGGGACTGTCACATTTGCAACATGGGCTTTATTACTGAAATGTGCAATTATATAGCTACATAAATCACTACCTGGAATTCAATAGGAAGTCTAGAAATGAGTAACGTAAGAACTCTGGTAAATGGATGCACCTGGAGAACATATTCTTAAGTGAAATAAATCAGACACATGTGAGTAAATATAGCATTGTTTCTCTGGTATGAGAAATCAAAAATATAAATAAAGACCAAAATGTATAATAGATACTGTGAAATAGAAAGTGTTCAATAGGAAATGGGGAAGGAGGAGGGGGAAAAGAAGGACGGAAAAAGGAAAAGAAAAAGAGAAAAAAAGGAAACAAAGCTGTGGTAGGTAAGGAGGTGAGAAGGAGTCAAAGGGAGGGGAGGGAAGGGGGAAAGAAAGAAAACCAAGATACAGCACACACAGGTAGAAATCTCTATGATAAATATGATCATTATGTGTAACTAAAATGTACCAAAAGTTTATATTTAAAAAGAGAACTCTAAAGATTAGTTGGTACAGTATTCGTATAACAAAACAGTATCTTAAAATAATTTCAATGATTTTGGAAATGAATTCAAATTCTTCTTTGATGATTAAAATTCAGCATACTAAAAACTAAAGTATTTCTAGTCTTCATGCGTTCCAAGTGACATTACTCTCCTCCGAGTTAGCTGAAATCAACATCCTCATTTCTTCAGTGTTACCTGTAACACATAATAGAGTTGAACAAATACAATCTGTGGAATTTGAGCTCCTACTCGTCCTGAGATGTGGAGAAAATGGTGCCTGATTAGATTCTGGGTACCAGGTGCCTGGGTTTGAGCCTCAGTTAATTACGTGCCTGCTCTGGGCAGAGAGCGTAATTCTCTGTGTGCCAGCCCAGCTTTTATTCTGTAGAATGGGGCTTTTCGCCATTGCCATCCTCATAGGCGGATGTGAAGAACTGGCGTATTTAATGTTCTTAACACAATGCCTGCCTGACAGTAAGCACGCAAGGTCTGGAATTTGCAATGTGGTTGAAGGTGACATAGCGAGGGAAACCAATGGTTATTCATAACTTTATTTTTAAAGGAACGTCTATGCCACAAATATTCCCAGTGTTGAGGGTAAGTTTCTTTCCTAACTCAGCCTCCTGTCTTCCCTCTTCATTTTCCCTCTATTGAGGTTGTGCCTGCACATAATGTTTTGATCTTTCCATAAACACATGTGATATACATGTGTACTTCCTAGATTTGTAATTCATAAATTATTTAGCATTTCCTCTTAAATATTTTTCCTTATGAGCACATAAAGATGTGGTCATAGAGGAAATGGTGCCTGATTAGATTCTGGGTACCAGGTGCCTGGGTGTGAGCCTCATAGAGATTTTATTTTGGATTGTGTTCGCCAATTTCCCTTAGACAAAGGAAACATCATTTCCTCTTCTATGTGGCTGCGCAATGCAGTCTTCTAATTGGCCAGGAGCAGGAACGTAGAAAGATAAGATCACCGTTCACAGCTGGCCCAGCTGTTAAGACTGGATAAGAAAAGGCAGCTGATGTCCCAAGATTCCGATAGATAGAAATGGTGGAGGACATTCCAATCAAAGACCTGTCAAGTCTACATTCAAGGGTTTACTTTTCCATAGTGTGAGGTGTCCGGTTCTCTTTCTGAGATCTCACTAGTTTATAGAGCTGATATACAGGCTGCATTTTCTCAATAGAAAAATAGTTCATCTAATAACTGAATTCTCTTATGTATTTTCCCAGAGGCAGTGAAATATAAACACGACTGAAGTCTTTAAGATCTTCAGAGGCAAGCACAGCTGTGGTGTAGGCACAGATAAGTCCTTTTCTAACCCCTTCTTACACTTGTACTGAACGCCTCTTCACCCAGCTGAGCTGACGCTAAATTGACTATAATTGTGAGTTCCCATTCTGGATGCTGGCCTCCCAGTTCGGGCTCTGTCCTAGAGTGAGGGATGTAGATGAACATCGTTCTGCAGATGTCTCCAAATGAATGTCTGTGGGTTTGGAACAGCTCGAGGCCCTGTTTGCTTGTCTGTCCTATCTCAGTTTAGCCAACAGGTTCTTTTCTGGGGATCTCAGCAATTTGCAGGCATGTGTGAGAGGACTGCAGGGGTGTCTCTTCCCCTTCTTCTTTGCTGATTCCAAAATGAGATACACTGAGTGATGCTGGCAGGAATTGAAGCTGTAAGCATCACCGTTAGCGGCCCGGGAGACAGGCAAGCTAACAGAGCTACCGCCAGACGCCAAGTCTCACGCTGTTCATGGGCAGCATCTCATTTTCCTTGCTGACTTTGTCTCTTTAAACTTTCTTTTAGCTCTTTTAAACACTAAGATACATTTATGCAAAATCTGCATTTATAGCAGACTAGGTTTTTAGTGGCAGAGTGGGTATCATTTTTAAAACAGCATTTATGGGTATTCTGCATTTCTGTTCTACTGGCCCCCAGTTCAATGTGAGAAGAATGTGAAACTGCTTTGTGAAATTCCTAGAAATGTGTGAAGCGAGCTGCACTGTGTCGCAGTTACTCCAGAGCAGCCTTGAATGAACAACACCCACGTCCTCTTCTTCCTAATAACAATTGCTTATCTTTGGCAGTACATTATAGCAAACTTTTTACCTAATCAAGTGTGAAAGAGAAAATCATTATGTGTCTGTTGATTGTTGTCATATACCATTTTATTTAACAGCAACATATTTTCCATGAATGATTTAATACAAGAAGACATAAAATATGCATGTGTTTAGAAATCCAATTACTCAGCTGGAAAACTCTAATTTATTATGGCTTCATTTGCTTGTCTGTTCTATATTTTCCATTTGTGTGTCCTGAAAGGTGATTTTTGTACCTGACAACACAGGATGCTCCTTACAAAATTATGTGAGTTAAGTAACTTGTCATTTCCAGGAAATGTGGACTATTTGTTCAGGTTCTTGTGGGAAATTTAACTCAGCATTGTCACAAAATCAAGTTCAAATACTTTTTCAAATGCATGGTTAAATTCTATTTAGGATGGATCAAGTCTTTATCCAGTACCTGTGATGTGCTGGGCCCTGTGGGAGTCAGTGGTTAATAGCCCAGCAAGAGCCCAGCGTTCATTGACCTTGTGCCTGGTGGAGAAGACACCGAAGACTGTGCAACAAAAATTCAACAGCAGAGAGAAGCATGGTGTTCTGGGAGGCACAGGCAATGCTGCAACGCTGTACCAGGGGCCCAGATCAGGATGCCCAGGTTTAGGAAATGCTCCTAAGGGGGATCTGTCTAATGAAGCCTGGCTCAATATGGAGGAGACACAGGCAAGGACGCGAAGGGAAGTCCTCATGTGGACGGAATAGTAGATGTGGAGGGCATGGTCCTTGCCACGGCCACATCTTTTCACTTTGCTCCTGAAGACTCCCACCTGGTATCTCATCTGTTCCCACACGTGACAAGGTCCTCTCTCATGACTGCCCAAAGCTGGGAGGCAGTGGTGAGTGGCCTCCTCCCTCCCAGGAGCAGTTTGCACCCTTCATCCCTCGATTCCTGTGTGGCCTCGTGACGTGCTGTAGTCAGCGTGGTTCACTTGCCAATGTCCCCCTTCCAAGTCCAGCTTCGAAAGTTCTTGCAAGCCTCTGTTTCTTCCTGGACTTCTGACGCTAGGACGAGAGTGAGCCGGGCTAGCCTGTTTGAGAAGAGAGACCCTGAGAAGAATATCCTGTCTCCCCAGTAAGTAAATATACCCTAAATGTGCCCACAGACAGATGGTAGCCATGCTTGTGAGTAAGCCCCAAAACTAGAAAAACCAATGAAACAAATCATAAAAAAGTAATCTAAAAAACAAACTAAGCTAATTCCAATCAAGATCTCTGTATTTGCCCAGTTGATCCTCAGTCTTGTGACTACCAGTAACAATAAATCGAGCACTAATTTTTAGCTATTATGAGTAATAATAGCGTTTTAAAAATTTAATAAATTTGGTGCTTACTTGTTGTATAGCATTTTTATGGTAACAACAAACCAATACAAAATATATATTGTGTTTTCTTCACCTGACTGAAGATTCAGGGATGGCACAAAGAACTTCATTACACAGGGCAGTTTTTCACCAACTTTCTGATATTTTTCTTTCCCCTTTCCATGGCCCTCTACCCTTTCCTCTTGTCATCTCTTTAAATAACTTCCTACACACTCTTCCTCCAAAAGGAAAATGTATTTGGAATTTCACACTTGACAATAGGATAATGAACAGTGTGAGAAGGAGTGCAAGAAAGGGCAATATGATTAATTCTAATTTTAATTATTAACCAGATAAGTGTCTCCCATATCAGCTAAGCAAATGTAAACCTTCATTTAGTGGAGGAAAAAGCAAGAATAGTTTAATCAGTGTTACAGAGAGTGTGCTTAGCAGACACACAAGAAGGCACTGTAACTATTTCACAACGCGTGACACCCGGTCCCATAAATTTCCCTCTGCTCATTAAAGTCAACTCTGTGAAAGCATCCTTCATTAGCACAGCAAAACACATATCCATAACTCGCAGAGTTTTCCTGCACAAGTGTTCAATATTCCCCACCTCACTTCAGGGCTTAAATTAAGCTCTTCATCATGAGCTTCTCTTGCGGTTCAATGATCCCATTGTTCTTCTTGGGAGCTCATTTGGGAGCCCAGAAGAGGACAGCTCATCGCCCACTGGAACAAGCCAAGTGGCTAGTGTCCACCAGTAAACAAGGCTGATTTTATATTTGTGTCCATTTAGAGAAGGTCTGAAGCCAGGCTGTGCAGAAATCCCCTCCTCTTTCACACTTCGAGGCGCCTTTCGAGCTAGTGACAGCGATTAAATTCAGATTTCTCTTTGAACTGCGACTTTCATTTTATTTTCACATTCCAGTTTCTTTCCAGATCAGAGAGGAAATTGGGCTTCTCCTGACTGTACACAGTAGCAGGGCTAACTTGCACCTGACAGCCAGGCTCTTCTGATCGATGTCGAATGTTTATTCTGCTTGATTTTCCCCTGGAGTGACTGTGGAGGATCTTCGGGGATGGAAACAGGAGCTGGAGGGCTTCTGTGGGGACCGTGTGGTGAGGCAGGAAGCAGACTCTCACCACCCCTCAGAGCCGTGTACCCAAGGACGGGGATAGACCTGCCGTAGAGCTGATCTGGGTTTACCACGATGATGCGTCTCCTTGACTGCGGCCTGACTGGAAGCTGATTCCAGGCAGCAGCCAAGAAGAAAAAGGAAATCGCCTCGCCCCATAATGTGTCTGGCGAGAAAAGAAGGTGCCTACTTGAAGACTCATCCCAGAATAAAGAAACACTTTCTTTAAAATTAGGTATACAGAGGTTTTCTGTAGTAATTTTTTTTTAATTTGAACTTTCCCTTGTTTTAGAAATAAAACACATTTGCAGCCTCATAGCTGCACGGAGACGGGGTGCCCAGCAGGGGGCTTAACATGGAATGCAGAAATAAAGCTTTGTTAATAGAAAGGAAAACTATGTTGATGAAAATGTCAATGGTCAACTCAAACTCATCCATCTTATTCAACAAATCTGGCACTGTGACCCTTCTGGCTCTCTCCCAAGTCAAAATGACAATAAAAAGTGAATATTTTGAGTCCATTCAGGACATCGATGCCATCATGACAGCACACATAAAGACAATCAAGAAAGAAGGCCCGCCGAACTGCTTCGGGAAGTTCCAGGATTGACGGGATAAACACGTTCCATGGGAGAGAAGAGTGTTATGAGGGACATTAATGCCAATGTGTCTTTTACTGTAACATTTTAAAATTTTACTGCATGCCACATATTTTGATCACAACTTGTAAGTCTCACTGGGCTTTTTATTAAATGAGCAAGAACATCCGTGTTTCTTTTTAAAACAGACAATGCATATGTTGCCGATTCTGCATCTTTTGGGTGTATCTGCTACTCCTTCTTGCCTGGCTGTTGTCGAGGAGGGGCCCTCCTGAACTCAGATATGAGTGAGCAAGTGACTTGTGCTGGGCCTTGGAAAGTGAGCTCAGATAATGTGTATGAATTCCAGCAAGAGTCTTCATGGCTTTTCCATGTTTTCTCTTGCTGTGGCTGTGAGGATCAGCAATATTCCAGACAAGTGAGCCCACATCAGCAAGGCCCCAGACAGAAAACAGTGTGGAGAAAACCTACAGCCCACTTAGAGTGTACGCTCTGAAAGAAAAACAAATAAATACTCCAACTGCCAGCACTGAGATTCTAAACATATAATTCCAACTACGGCATAGCATAGCTCATCCTTACTGACACATCGCATAAATTTATAAAAGATAACCGTGATTCTGCCTTGCATGAGAGAACACAGTTTACATTGTGTCTTAAATCTTTTGAAAGCCCCTCTTTCCTTTAACCCTTTGAAATTCCTCTATTAATAACTACGCATATGAATACATAATGCTCTAGATAGAAATCTGTTTTACTTAAGTGTCAATAGAAAATCAAGCTTTGGATATAGGTGTAGATGACCCACACACAGATGGGCAGACATCACTTCAATAGGCATGTACAGAGAGATACTGTACGCACTTGTCTATCCTCAAACCCTGCCCACACACCTCACACCTATTGGCCCTTAGCAGATCCTTCTTGAATTTGAATAAGTAGGGGTGATACTTATGCATTCATGAGCATGAATTTACTTTAGGGAAGGGAAATCATCTCTGTTCTTTCTTCCTTTCAGGCCCGTGGCCTGCTGACCCTGGAGACTTATTTGTGATTGATGAATATTTATGAAAATTTCCTCTTCAATTAAAATATAAATGCTCTCAGCTAAATTAATGGAGTGAAGAAAAAAGACTCACTTGCACTTCAGAAGATAACAGATGAGGGGCAGAAGTTGCCTTTGCTTAGTGCACAGAAAACAATTCAAGAATTACACATTTAGGGAGGGACACACTTGACAGAAGTTCTAAACCAACAGCCTTTGAAAATAGATTTGTCATCTTGACTTTCTGGCCCAAATCATCAAGGAATAAGACGGGGCTTAAGTTTAACATCCATGATACAGATTGCTGTGCTGCCCAATGCCAAAGAGGCACATCATACGGGCACACAGAGGTGGCCTTTGTTTTCAGTAAGTTCCCCCAAACCTACAGGATACACAAGTGGCTCCAACTCTGCATCCTTGGTATCAAATGACCACAACCTCGCCCACTAACCCCACCACTAGTGACCTTCCTCTTCACTTTCTTTTGCTGATTGAGAGGCAGGTGAGGGAGCGTTCATGAGGGATTAATAACCAGGTGGATATAAAAATCTTGTTTTCCTTTGACCTATTACTCCCATTGTCTGGGTTTTAAATATAATTTAACGTTGAACAGAATGAATGTGCGAATATACAAAATTGGTGGTTAGGAAGTAAGATCCTGTTGCTGGGACACAAGGGGTGCAGAACTCGAGATGCTCAATTTGTATTTCACATTAATTGAAGTCAGTGCTCATTTAAGGCAAAGGTCTTGGGCAGCCAGAGTTAGGCCTATATGTTGCGTGAGCTAGAGAATTGATAGGTGTATCCCAACCCAGTGGGATCAGTGTTGCAAGGACCCAACTTCAACATCAACAACAAAAACAAGAGGTTTGACTTTCTCAAATCCCTCAATTTTGTAAAAAGATATCACCCATCAAAGCCCCATGTGCACCATTCTACATCCCAAGCACATTCAGCCCTGAGAAAAAGTATGAAGAAACTTCCCATTGTAGGATACAGGGACCAAGGAAGCAGTTCGGACACGTGTCCTGGGAAGTGACTGTCGGGTGAGTGGAGTCCTCATTCACTGGAGAGAAAGGGCGACTCTCACAGACAGTGGCCCTTACCAGACCAAGAGTCTGTTCATTAAGAATGGTGACAATCACGGTAAGTCGGAGGCATGCTCCTTCCAGTTTATTTGGGGGAGTCTCATCAATTCTTACGTTACGTTTCACTCTCAAAAGGATTTGTTTATACGGTAAATTATAACTTCCCGCTAATTATGTGCCATTTCAGGAAGAGCAAAGAATCCAGGTGAGGATGGAGATGGGGTGGAGGTGAGGGTGCCGCTGTCCTTGGTGCTGACCCAGAGCTGCTCATTTCTCTTGAGATCTAACAGGAATGTTTTGTAATTTAAGGAATGAGCACAAAAGTTAACAGAATCGGCCTGTAGAGTTTTTCACAAAGTTCAGACACACCTAGTCTACCTTCGTCATTTTGACTAAAACCTTGAACTTTTGTGTATTACTTTCATGAGTTTTGCCGTATTTATCTGATTTCTCTACTATAGGTTAAATAATTTTAGGTGTGGGCTCACGTACATTCATTAATTATTAACCAAGCAACAAGACACAATCTGAAAGCCTGCTTGACCAGGCAGGGAGTCAGGGAAGGTCTCTCCAAGGACCTAGGGAAGAGATCTGACTGAGGTTTTCTTGAATGGATCATCAAACAGCCAAGACTTCTCTGGGGAAAAGAAGAAGCATCCAAGTACTGTCCAAGGTGACCAATACAGACAGCCCACGAGACGACCTTTGTGAGAGCAAGCGTCTGAGTGGGTCTCACCTGTGGAATCCTGCTGGACATTTCCCTCCTCAGCAGCTCCCAGTCTGCTTGCTCTTGGGTGAGCAGAGGTGAGACCTTCCTCCCATGCCGAGGTCCCTCAGCCTCCTCTCAGCTCTGATGTTCTGGGATCCCAGACTGGGTGTTGAAAAGTGCAGGATGACACCTTGGGGAGGGGAATTAGCAATAATCTCTGAAGGTGCTTGGTGACCAATGAGAAACGCAGTGTATATGTGGCTGTATGAAACAAGAAAATAATTAATTGACTGCTGAGAAAATTTTTAATTTAAGAACAACAAAAGTTGGAGCTAAATATTATGGAAGTGTTGTTGTTATTGTTGTTGTTGTTACTATTGTTGTTTCTGTTATTGTTGTTGGTCCCCAGAAAAGGCCTTCAGATCTGCTTGGAGAATACATTGAAATGTGGATAATTGCTTCATATTTGCTCTAAAAGACTTCCCAGATGCCTGAGTCAAACCTTTCCTTCTATGTTCTTTCTTCATCAAAGTGAATTTTACGAAAGTCACCCAAAAGAGTACCCTAACAAGGGCATCAGTCTCGGATTCCACACATTCTACATCCCTGGGGAGATAGCCAGTGGTTCATGGATTTTCCAAACCTGTCCTTTGCAACACCCCTGTCTCCTGGCAGTTGAGCATCGTGCAGGATGGGTTTCATCTGGGGGAGAAACAGTGCCCCAGAGGCTAAGTTTAAGGGACACCTGGGCTTACTAATAAGGGCAGTATGGGCGGTGGTTATCTGACGTGACCTTGACAGAAGGCTCAGAACTGTGATCATAATTTGTTTACTTTTATTAAGTTTGAAGATTCATATTAATTCTACATTGAAATTATGCTGTGATAGCTTAGTCATTTATTGTATGTGGGACGTGATACCCAGAATGTACAATGTAAGGGAAAAGAGGTTTATTTTGGCTCATAGTTTAGAACTCTCAGTCCATGCTGGGTGGCTTAAACACAGAAACTACATGGCAGAGGAGGATGGTGGCGGAAAGTTGCTCACATCATGGTGTCCAGGGAGCAGAGAGTGAAGGGAAGAGCCAGGGAGAAAGATTCACCTTTCCTGTTGAACCCCCCAGTGACCTGCTTCTTCTAACCCGACCCTACTTCCTAACAGCAAGTCAGGTCCATCACCT
>PVJO010014134.1:0-49068 GCA_004026905.1 Hystrix cristata
CAAAAAAAAAAAAAAAAAAAAAAAAAAAAAAATCCTGTCAAATAATACAGTGTATATGTATGTATATATTCCAGGTATTTGACAAGATATATTTATATAAATACATGTGGAGGGGGGAGAGGAAGGGAGGATCCTAGTAAGAAAATACAGGTATGGTCCTCTACCTTTCTGTCGAAAGAACTGCTACATTTTTTCACAAGACACTGAATAAAACATAGACGCAGACCTTCATGTGATTTCTTTCCTTTTTACTATACATAACTTAATAATATCATATTGTGAATTATTATTTCAATTAGGGCCAGTCTTCATCATATTTTAGTTGATGAGTGCAATTTTCTATATAAAAACAAAAGCTAAAATTATATGTCAGCCAGCAGAGTGGGTAACCTTTTTGGCAATATATCGTGCCCTTTGATTAAATTAAGAAATTGTGATCAAGATTCACTTTATCCAGAAATGCATTTTCATTAAAATTCTTAGGGATAATAACTCCATGAAATTATTTTTCAAGTTTTATAATGAAGATGTTAATGATAATTTCACCCAAAGGAAATTTTCCTTATTTACAACTTTGGGATGACAGGAAATACCAGTAACTTCTAACTATCCATTAGTAGACATGTTTTCGTTGCAGAAAATTATGACAGCATGACCATGAGAAGTGCTGGAGGTATAAGAGCCAACTATTATAGGGTGAAGGTTGGTGGAGGAAAAAAATGAAATGAAAATAATTTAAAGAGATTAAAATGTACATTTCCAAACATTAAGGGGGCAGCTAGTTTGCGTATTTTTAAAATAAATGAAGGTAGGCATAAAATTATGCACCACAGAATGCATGCTAAGAGTTGTGTAAATCTTTGTCTTAGTAGATACTAGAAATAGCATCTTTATCAACAAATTCAACTCAGAGTTTAAAAATTAGGTATCAGCTTTAAAGTGTGATAGGAAGATTTTTTAAAATCTTTCGTAAGGTACACAGAATTTCATAGTTGGGAGGCACATAAGTTAGAATACAATGGCAAGATTGCTTTTAAGGTTCAATAACACTTGTGAGTGAAGTGAAAAATTATAATAACTTCACCTGTGGAAAATTTTGGAGCTGAAAATGATGAGTCAGATTTAAATCATGCGCTTCAACTACAGTTTAACTCATACGTTAGACGTTTTGAATTGTGCGAAGTAACTGTTATTTTATGAAATGCCTTTATATCGAAACGCAAGTGAAGCTTCTCCGACCCCATACATAGGAAGTAGTGCCTGAGATGGCCCAAAGCGGTATTTATGTTTTCAGGATCTATTGCTTTCGCCGACCTCACATTCTCAGGCGAGGTGCATGGTGACAATGAGCGGTGGGTGTAGCAACAGTGATGCGGTCCTGGCAGGGCCAGCAGGTGCCCAGGGGCGCATACCTGACTCTGAAGGGCAGCACTGCTTTTGTGATGCAGGTGTTCAGAGGCGTCGGCGTCAAAATGGTACATGCCTTTGTTTTCCTCAAACAGCTTCTTATATTCTTGCTAAAATACAGAACATGGAAACAAATTTAGAATAGGAGAGACTGATTAGAGCCATTAATACTTACGAAAGCAAACAAAAATGCAAGCCACTATGAGGGTCAATGCCGTCACCAAATCTCCATCAGCACTCAACTGCCACATGGAGACTCCTGACACTGAGACAGCAGGGCAGCACCAGACAGAGCAGCTCTAGGTGGCAGTGTGGACGGGACAGCCAGTTGAGAACACAGCGTAAGGGACACTCACAGCCCCAGCGAGCAGCGACACAGACACTGGTGATGGGGCACAGGTGGATGGGCAAGAAGGGGCCAGAGGACAGGAATATGTTTGACAGTTCCTACAAGAAGAGAAAGAAAAAAGGAAGAAAAGAGGGAAAGAATGCTGGGGGCAAGGGACAAAAGGGTTACCTACAATGGCTCAGCCATGAAGATTGGAAGTCACAAGGAAAACCAGAGAGTGAGAAACAATTCAGCAGATTTTCCTAATTCCCAAGGGTAAGAAGTACCCGGAAGAGAAATTGAGGAATCTGGGTACAGCTGGTTGAATTTTTAAGATGCAGAAATTGGATTGAGGCTACTATTTAGACACAAGTGCAAAGCTACCTTAGGAAGAGAACAGATGTATAGGGTGTGAAATTTGTCAGCTGTAGGACTGGAAAAGCAAAGGTAGAAATAAGGCAGAATTGCTTCAAGATTTCTATCCCTGGAGACTGGACACTTAGTTATTTGGCCCTATTTGGAAAAGACTTTTAGAAGTAAACAGTAGCTCTTAGGCACTCAAAGCTACAGACACTTAAGAAGTAAAATTGGTTGCTTGTTAGGCAATGGCTTCAGGAAAACCAGCAATTTTGTGGAGGGAGAACAGGCAACATCCAAAGGGCAGCAGACAAGAGTTGGCCATGAAGAAAGGGACAGTGGGGCTTGAGAGATGCTCCACAGATGGGAGAATGGAAGGGGAAGACAGCCCGGTACCAGGGATGGAAAGATGGGCACCAGAGAGCGGCTCCATGTGGGACAAAGCAACGGTCCACGGAGGGAAGCTGGTCTCGTGTGCTTCTGGTCAACTAGGGACAAAAGACAAGTGTCCGCCACACCGTAAGCAGAATAAAACGGGGGAAAGCACCAGAGGAAAAATGCTCACAGAGCACATCTTAACTAAAAAGAACAACTTCTAAATGTTGGTTTTTCTACTAATTTAAGAAAAAAAAAAAACCTTGAAAAATAATGATATACTTAAGGCACTTTATAATTTCATTAGAAGTTATTTTATAACATATATTTATAAAATACCCATGACTTGAAAGTAATAAATTAAAACATATTATTGCTTAAAATCAAAACTAAACACAGCTAGGGTATTATATTGGAATAACGGAAACACACAAAGAAAGGAGGGATGAATAGTATTCCCAACACAATTAGTTAATACAGCAACAAAGAAATTTAGCAACTCCTATTTTAGAAAACAAAACCAAAAAAACTTCTTGAACTAAAATCTGCAAAAGAAACTTCCAGTGCATGGATTTGTATTTCTATATATAATAGTCTCTGTTGCCTCCTAGTGGAAGTTACTCCAAGTAACACAAGACATATTTTTTAAATTTATGTAAAGTTGTAAAAGACACTGAAAACGTTAAGATCTCCATTTCCCAGGGGAAAAAATGTTTCCTTAAAAATTTAATTAGTATGGCTGTACAAATTTATAAGGCACTGATTTCACCTTACACGCTACTTGTCGAAATAAAAAAAAATTCTGATTATACTAAGGACATCTATCCAAAGGTCTTTAAAAAACAGCTATTTACACCCAGCTATTTATAACAAACTGACAACTAATCTTGGCAGGAGTCTTTATTCAGTAATCTCTTATTCAACCTTTCACTAAAATTAAATTGTCTTTATAAATGCAGAAATTTTCAATCTCTTTACATTAAATTTTAAAAGATGATTTTTCTAATGCATGATGAATTTGAGCCAATGCATTATTGTACAATTTTAATAAGCAGGTGCTTCAGAGTAAAGCATTTTCTTCAGTCAAACTTTCTGACACATAAAATAGTCATCCAGCTACAATTTTTCTATGGTGGGAACAAATATCTATGATCTTAGGAAAAGCGCTACCTGAAAGAAGATTTTTATTTGTATAAATGATGTGTAAAAGAATTGGAACAAGCTGGGCAGAGTGGCGCAAATCTGTGACCCCAGCACTCTGGGAGGCTAAAGCAGGAAGATGGCAAGTTCTAGCCGAGCCCAGAAACTTAGCTACTCAGTGAGACCTGTCTTGAATACAAACTTAAAAAGGGCTGAGAACATAGCTCAAGGAGAAGGCCCTGCGTTCAATCTCCAGTTCCCCAGTATCACAAGAAGAAAAGTTGAACATATGATTCTGATGATTTTTCTCCACTGAAGAGATGCTGGACACAATTTTATGTTAAACTGAATTTTTTTAATTATTATTATAAAATTAAAGTCAGCATTCTTGAAATAGACTGCATGTTGTATTAGGGTCTGGACATGAAATATAGCTCATATGTTAAAAGTTTGGTCCCCAAACCAGCAATGCTTAGAGATGGGACTCTGGGAAGTGACTGGGTGCTGATGGCTCTGGCGTCATCCCGGGACTAATCCATTACTGGGTTCACAATCTGATGGCTGCTGGGAGGTAACTGAAACACAGGAAGTAGAAGCTGGTTGAAGAGGCTGTGTCCTAGGGCCAGGGCCTTGGAGACCACGTTCTGTCTCTGGCCCCTTCTCCCCTCTCTCTCTGCTTCCTGGTTTCCATTGGGGTGAAGAGCTTTCCTCTACCGCGCCCTTCCGCCATGATGTTCTGCCTCATCCATGCCCAGAAATAACGGGGCCAGGTGACCTGGTACAAAACCCTGAGCCGAAACAGGCCTCTCCTCCCTTTAAGTTGTTTATTTCAGGCATTTCTGTCACATGTGGCATGCATTCTACCAGACGGCAAATTGTTAAATGACGACCATGGTATTTTCTATTGGCTTATGTACACATGAACCTCCGTGCTCCCAGGTAACTTAACCGGAATATGGATGAGGAATTATCAAGAGCAGATGCCACCGCAATGACCAAACGTGACTGTGGCGAGAGCAGAGGGCTCTAGAGCACAAGAAGAGAACGAGTCAGAAGCCTGCCTGTGAGTCACAGAGGCAGCCATGGAACTGGAACAGGGACACTCGAGGAACCATGGGATGTGGACCGCCAGGTAGGAATGACGCTGGCAGGGCAGGACGATATGATTTCGGCGTCCTGGAACCAAGTGCTAATTCTGAGTCTGTCCATAAGCCTCTGCACCCCACTTTTAGCTCACAGACTAGAAAGGATGACATACTGTTTTTTATGCAAGGACCAGCAATTTTTTGGAAAACGAACTAAAACTCATCTCTGGGAGTATGCAAGATTGACATGCATTTAAGAAGACAGCGATGGTAAGGATGTGGAAGAAAAGAGATATTCAAGATAATAAACAGACGTTTCGATGTATCAAAGCCAAGTAGCGATACTTCTAAAGATGAACAAAGTTGCTTCTCACCACTTCAGTTTGGGAGCTACGTTTCAAGCACAGACTTTCAAGTCGATGCCTGGCCAGCATATCCACCGAGACAGCTATCCTCGCTTTTGCTCATGCCTCGCCCAACACATACTTCTTCATCTGATCTGTGCCCGCTCGGCAAATTAGGACAATTTTGAGTACGTGCACTATTATTAAAATCATGGAAACTATTTAAGGCCAAATTGGAGCTGGCCACCACTGTGGGGAATCCTGAGAAGAACACAACAGAGCCACAAGTGACCAACGCCACTAAGCCAATCCAGGGTCCGGATGCAGGAGAGTTGATGTGACACACGGCCCCTGAACAAAAGTCTTTCCGTCAGGATGTGGAGCACTCGCCTTCTCCTCCTGGTCACCTTGACAGAGCGCACAGACGACATCGCAGGACTAAAAGTAAAGGGGCAATGAAATAGGGACACCGGTATGATTTATCTTCAGAGAAATTAAAATTTAGACTAAGACAATCTCTTATGCTATTGAAGGCATACTAAATCAGGCTCTACTCTGGCCTGATTCACAAACCTGAACTTCAAGTGGCTTCACTCTAATACAGATGAAGAAGTGGAAAGAAGACAGACAGAAGGAACACTTGCACTGTCCAATCTTGGAAGCAAGAGCGCTTTCCCAGCTCCTGGAAGCAGGGCTGTATTCAAGAGATACTGGGGAGCTACGCAGCAAGAATCCCCGTGTGAAGCAGGCTTCAGTGGGGTTCACACAGCAGGTCACTACCCTTCAGTGTGTTAGTCACAGGGCGGAGCGGCGCCCAGGCACATCTAAGGAAGCAGGTGAGCTCACGAACACAGCAGGCAGACTGGCTTCTTGGAGCTATGTAACGGGGCAGTTGCCATCAGCAGCCCACTTACTCCACTGAGCATTCTGCTGGCTTTCAAGGCATGGTCTAAAAACAACAAATTTGGAAGATCTGCAACCGGGTCATGCATATTTTGAATGTCTTTCTTGTAATTCACCTATGAAAACATGGAACAAAATACCATCTAGGAGAAGAAAACATGCTTCTGCATGATTGCCATTATTATTTTTAACACAACATAAAGGCAGCATTAATTACCATTTAGCGGTCTACTCCAGGTGAATTTACAAGCAACCACTAGATGGTGCTGATTCACTACTGAATGAGTAAAAAAGTTTCTCTTTAGGAACTTGAAAATATTTGGAGGATGTCAACAGAATCAAGTAATTATAACAGGAACTCAACTTTCAAGCAATAGAGAGAGGCCGGGTGTGGTGGTATATGCTTATAATCCTAACATTCTGGGAGGCTGAGGCAGGAGGATCACAAGTTTGAACCCAACCTGGGCAGTTTAGTGACTTAGATCCTGTCTCAAAATTAAAAAAATAAATGGGCTGAGGATGTAGCTCAGTGCAAAGGACCTGGTTTCAAGCCCCAGCACCACAAAAAAAAAAAAAAAAAGAAGAGAAAAGAAAAGAGAGAGAAAGCGAGCTACTTTATTCTTCAGGCATTACTACATCCTTTCAATTTTGCTTTCTGGTGATTTAATAAGCTCTTTGGTATTTTTTGTCCTGTTGCCACACAGACCTGTTTTAATGGGGGTTTTGTTTTTACCAACTACTTTGGAAATACCACACTAATAATAAAATTATAAAATATTAGTAATACCAAGCATTTTGAGCACTTACTGTACACCAGAGACTTCTCGCCAACACTTTACAAATATGAAATATTTAATCTCCACAACAACCCAGTAGGTAGGTACTCTAAGCACTCCCACTTTACAAAAGAGAAACTGAGACACTGAAAGAGGAAGGTGTAATATGAAGCGAAGGAACAGGATTTAAATCAGACGCTCTGACTTTAAAACTTGAGCTTTCAGAACGAGGCCCTAGCTTCCTCTCAGTATAATTCATCTCCATCCTTTTACATTTGTACACACACACACAAATAATTAAATAAAAATCATTGATATTCTCAAGAGTCCTAAGAGATGAGAACACGCATTTCAGTTGCTGGGGATAAACAAAAGTTGGTTACTGAACACAAACATTAATATCTTCTAAACATTAATGAGAGCAAAATAAACTAATCCCCAAGGAGACGATGGGAATTGAAAGGTTTAAGGGATCTAACAGCAACAGTTTGATAATAATTTTCATACTTCAAAAGGTTCTCTGAACATTTTCAACTATAGCAAAGCGATCCATTTTTTCAATGATTGTTTTATATTCTGCCTACTTCTAATAAGATTTTAAAACATTATTTCTTATCAAATGAATCCTGATTTTTTTTTAAACATAAAATAAAAATGAATCTTGCAAAGAAGTATTTAACAGCTCTTACATAAGAGATATGAAAGAAATAGTAAGTCATTACTGGTATCAGTCCTAAAATTTTCTTTATGACAAACTACCACATACCAGAGGTACTTTATAATAAACCCAATTTTGTGGGCATAATTGTGAGTTAATGATTGTCCTACCTACTAATTTGTGATAATACTACTTTTCTGCAAAACTCTGTAATCTATTTCTACTCTTATTCAGATGTAACAATTTTATTTGCAATACTATTCCTACATATTACCTAATTAGTAATCAGTAGCCATTAATAGTAAATTATAATACTGTATTTTTCTCAAAAAAAAAAAAAGCTTCAGGAAAATATGCTTTAGTGTTTTCAACTACAAATTAGTTGGAAATTACATGATCTTGATTAAGTATCAGTAATTACAACACCGTCAGTTCTGAGAAAACAAGAATCAGAAGATATCAGAAGTAATTTTCTGTGAATTACAACTTACATTACTCGCCAGCGCGGCCGCCAGCTGATTTTGCCGAAAAGAAGCACTTTCAAGGGGATTGTAACAATGTTTCTTATCCTTCATCTCATTATCAAATTTTTCTTTATATTTAACCTGTCACAAAAGAAAAACATAGGATATATTAGAAAGCACATTGAAAGTAACGTATTTGATTTTTAAAGCGATCAAATGAAAAGCTTAAAAGTGAATTGTAGCGCAATTTAAGTTCCTAATATCTGTGGCTCTTTTATGAAGTTCACTTAGACATAATTTTGTTTTAAATAACCTACCTGAAGATGGACCATAAATGCAATTAGGCATGAACTCAAATCCTACTAATGAGAACTATGCACTGAAATATCCAAAGTTGGAAATGCCAGTTTCCATCTCTGCACTCCTGCCATCTAATCAAACAGAACTTGAGCCCACATACATCTTACAGTCTATCATGTTTACACAAAAGATTTTTGGTCCTAGAATTTGCATATGAATTTACCTAAGGGAATTATCCAAAATAAAGTGTAAAGTTTGTACGTTGGTTTTGCACATCATTTCCCGTCGTTCATTTGTTCAAAAATTCAGTTTTAGGAAAAATGTTTTCTGAAATGTCCTGCATCTACCTAATGCATTTTTTTTCTTTTTTAGGGGGAGGAAGGGGCTTCTTTTTAAAATTTATTTATCTTTATTAGCACATGTTTGCAGTACATAATGATCACATTCATCATGGGGGATTTGTATATGTACATACATGTTTTAATTCTTTTATTTGTCCTCTTACCATCCCCCTCCAAACCTTCTTTCCCTTCCCATTTACAGAAACTCTATTACATTTTTAAATTTCTCTGCTTTAACTCCACAATTTATTCAGCAGGAAAACCATCTCTAATATTAACTCTAGATTATTTTTATTTTTTAAGCAGTCACATGGCAACAAAAAAGGGTTATCCATTTATCTTGCAGAACTGTATCTTTCTCCGTAGGTACAGAAATATGTGAATGTATGCTATTATTAAGTGGAATACAGATACAAGGCTTTTACCGATAAAATAAGTAAACTTAACTACTTATGTCTCACACCCCTTTGATTTGTGTAGTCAGGAAAGGTACAGATTTCAAAAGCCCAAAGTAAGCTGTTTTGTTCTTTTATGTTTTATAATTCTTACAATATTTTTGCTTCGTTACACCATTCTTGTAATGCACATTTATTCATATATCTAAGACCGTGCCTCACAGAAATCTTTAGTAAACAGCAATTTGGGAGAGGCTCATGTCATTTTTTTTAATCAAGCCTCTTAGGGTGATAGCCTCTTTGGGGGACCCGTACCCAATATAAATGAGAGAGAGTTAGTGAAAATCAGGGTAGAAATACAGCATTTGAGAAATATTTCAAGTTGGTGAGTAGAAAATATTTTCTGTGCATTTGCACTTGGTAATAGTAACTTTCTGATACTCACACGGCCTTGTAAGTTTATTCTACACAACTGGTAAAGCCTCTCTAAAACAAGAAAGATCTTGAATCTTTAAAAATCATTATTTTGGGGTTGGGGATTTAGCTCAAGTGGTAGAACACTTGCCTGGCAAGTGCAAGACCCTGAGTTTGATCCCCAGCACCAAAGGGGGAAAAAAATCATTATTTTACATTCTGAATGAAATCCAGGACAAAAGCACAAAATTGCTAAAATCATGTTTCCTTCTCACTTTTCTCAGTAAGTGGGCACAGAAACAAAGGTTCTCTCTGCTTGGTCCTCTCCTAAACGCACAGTCCACCCCTCTCTACAGTGCTTCCCACCATATTTAATGACTGGTTTCATCTCGCCTAGGTTTTGATTTGCTCAACATCGATGGCTGACTAATTGCTTCCACTTGCAGGATACTTCTGCCACCAGATTCACCAAGAAACCCCCTTTCGAGTCAAACTCCTCTCCTTGCCAGCCAGCAATTCGACTGTTCTCAGTTGGTACTACTTGCCTCTCACTGTCTGCTCCAGCTATGCAGTGCTGACCTGCACCAAGTTTCCTCAGTTTGTCATTCTCCAGCCTCGCCATCACAAGTGTCTCAGTTATGTATCAGCTAAAAGGTACAAACAGATTCTACGATCGCACCACAGGCTCCAAGGATGCTTATACTAGGAGCACAGGCAATCTGTAGGGTGGCATTATTTGGAAATGAAAATGGCAACTTCTTAGCAATTATTAAACCCAGCATTTGCTCTTCTAAGAAAATGTATATTTCTGAAAAACGCTATCTGTCATTCACGTAATATGCTGAATGCAATAGTAAGCAAAGTGCGGCAAATATTTCATTCTAACCTCTAGTAGTCTGAGTGATTTTATTCAAAATATGGCTAGGGAATAAAAAATACAATAGTTTTTTTTCTTATTAATTAATTAACTGCAAGGTAACTACATTATTTTAAACATATACTGACCAGACACAGACACACAACTGTTTCTTGCTTTGCTCCTTCCCTAAGGTTTCTGCATAGGTAAACTAAGAAAATAACCAAAGGGTTAGGTGGGTCACATTTCTGCCCTTCTGACTGGTTCACTCACTAGCGATACAAACACGCTTAACCACTGCCCTTTTTTAAAGCTACAGCCACACACCTGAGTGCTACCTCCGTATCCACGCTCACCTCCCAGGAGATCCCAGGGAGCTTTGCCTTGACTATGCAACTGGCTACCCACCCACGAACAAGGCACAGCCCTTCCACTTTTCAAACCATTTGAGAAAGAGAGAGAGAAGTGTTGGTTGTAAGACAAAATATCACTCCTTGTGCCTAATTATTTTGGAAATAAGTGAAGTTACTTGTACTCCACACAACTGGCTTTATTTACATCACCAATATCATACCCAAGGGTCCTGATATCACTTTTCTTAAATATATAAATAAATAAATGTACATGCGTGTTTATATATAGTAATATATATTTGTGTGTGTGTGAGAGAGAGATAGGCATCTAGGATCAGGCTCCTAGAAGTTTTCTAAAGAATTTTAGCCTTATCAGGACTCTCAGAGGCTCTGAGACCACTAAGCCTCAATGATTTGATTCGAACAGGTCCTCATAACTACATCTGGACAGAGCCGCACCACCTGGTATGAAGCCTGACTTGTCAACCCAGCAAGGCTCCCACCACAAGACAGGCTGAGCGTCCCATGATCTCACTATGAGTCAGGCTCACAAAGAGACAGCAAAGGTGGCAAAATGCAAACCCCGAACAAGAACTGTACACTGGAGCCATGGGAGCGAATGTTAAGAAAATGAAAGGTGGTAAGAGCACCATAATTAGCCATGAAAATGGAAAGTAAAATAGTAACATATCTTCACATATCTATATACATCAATTCTCTCCAATTTTAGGAGAAATTAAACTACAAATGGGCAAAGAAGACAGTACAAACAGATTTCTATTAAAACTCATTATAAAATCAATCATTTTTATGCTTGAATTTTACACAAAATATTATCTCTGCCTTGTTTTCTTGACAAAATAACATCTTACTGGCTTTGCACCGAATGTCAATAATCCAGAAAGAATTGGTTTAATTAGTCTCTACATATTCAACAGCCTAATCTGCACCATTCTATAATGATGGATCAAAGATCCAGAAGCCCTCTCTGCAGAGCCTGCAAGTGGTAAGTGGAGTAGATATTTAAAATACACACATATACATATAGATGACAACTGCAAATTGTGTCAAGAACTGTCTAGAAAAAGGACACAGAACACAGGAGAGCAGAGAGATACAATTTACATCAGCAAATCATGGAAGTGACATTTAAGTGATATTTTGGATATGAGGAGGCTGGCAGAGTGTTTACCAGGAAGGGACTAGCAGAGTCCCTGAACCAATGAATACCTTTCACAATTTGAGGACAATATGTATTGCAAAATTTTTACGGCAATCCACAATAGATTTTTTAGGTTTCCAACCCATTCTTATCAACAGAACAAATGCGATGTTTGCTGTCACAAATACCAATTATTACAAAATTCAAAGGTTTTTTTGATGTTATAAAATTGAACAATGAATTTATTCACAATGTAAATTTCAAGTAAAAAATTCACAAGATACATGAATATATAATAAATTAACCACTTGGAGAGTTGTTCTAACTCTATGGCTTTAACACTTATTAGTTTGAGGTACATATAAGCCAATCTCTTTATCTTAGCACATGAGATTTTAGGTTTATTTTGTCCTGGTTGTTTTGAATGACTTGATCACCATTTTATGCGTCTTCCAAATTTAAAAGGGAAATTTTACAACCATGAGAGCAAAGTTGTAAGAGTTAACACAAGAAGGGATCAGTATGTGCTTCCCTTAGCTTTTATGGGTAAAATCCCACAGAGCTCAATTTACAGGTAAAACACAAGCCAGCTTGCCCACTGGCTCTCTGTAGTCATCTTTTTATCAAGCACATCTTATCACCGCGCACCATGACCACTGCCTTGTCATGGCCTTGTCTCTTACAATTCTTTCAGGGCTATTTTGAGCTTTTCTTCCTGCGTCCTGCATCCTGCCTCCCCGCCTCCCACCCTGCGTCCCTGCTTATCAAATTCCTAAATCATTTCCCCTTCTATGTATTTGTGCAACTCTGTCATTAGTTTAGGTAGCCAGAGAATACACGGTCTCCAAAGTTGTCAATGAGAATAAGAAACTATGATTTTGCCTTTATTTCAAGGTGATACACCTGAGAATAGAAATGAAACATATGAAGGTCATTCCAGAACTTCTGCCCAGATATCCATTTTCTGGTGAGTTTCCACACCCTGAGATCAGTAAGAATTGCACGGAAAAGTAAAGATGATAGATGCAGTGCAACTCACAAATTACAATCTGCCTAAGCGTCTGAACACTCAGTTGCTATAATTTGAGATTAAAAGAAAATCCACCTAAAAACCCTAACAGAGATCAAATAGTAGGATTTTTGGAGATAGAATCTGAAAAGTAAAAATAAAAGCTCAAACGTCCAATTTTTCTTGCAAGGACTTTCAAACAGGAGTGAGAAAGAATGAATTTAAAACCAGTCTGAGTCAATGTTCCTGTTCCCTGTTGTGTGTAAATTCATCTAAAAAACAGGACAGAAAACACTGAGCACCCAGACTGAACTGATTCCTATGAGTCAAGAAGCTATGGGCCAAGCACCACTCTTGAGTACTCACAGCATCAATCCTGAGTAGATACTATTGTTTTCACCCCCATTTACAGATGAGGAGGCTGAAGATAGAGAAAGTAAGCAATTTGTCCAAGATCACTCTGCGAGCAAGCCACAGAACCCGGAATCTGACCCAAGTGGCCCCAGAGCCCATTTTCCTGACCTCTAAACCAAACCAGACTGCCTCTCCACTATCGGCTCCATAACTGAAGGGAAGCCTTCACCTCAGAAAAGCCCAGATGTGTGAAAGGTCAGGGAGCCAGGCTGGATTGCGAGACTTCCCCTCTCTTCAACGAGCATTATGCGGAATGCCAGGAGCTGCAATCACAGTGCCTCTTGGCCCTTTAAGGGCAGCGTCATCCAGGAGCAGCCCCAACCCTGTACATCAGCAGCCTCCAGTTTACAGCAGCCTTACAGTTTATTAAAAATGCCTTGTAAACCATAAAGCAATTAGTTACACTCAGGAGTCTCTCACTTCTGCCTCTCTGACATAGCCTTTCTCTCTCTTCATTTTCATCTCCACAGATAGCAAGACTTCACATACCATCACCCCACAGCCCAGCCCAGCCGGCCTCAGGGGCTCCTGTCTCTTGCAAGGCCAGACTTTCTACACGGCCTTCCTGTATTAACCTTCCTGCAGTAAAATGCCTGCACAGTTTCTCCCTGCTCATAATTTTCAGTAAAGTGACTATTTACCTAAAAGTGGAGATTAACTGAAAGACTATAGTATAAACTGTGAAAAGTTGTTCTTGGAATTTTACTTTAAAATGTCCACCATAACTGACATTTGGAAATCACTTTCTCCTCTCGCCATATTTTCCATAGCCCACATTTCTCTAGAAAGAGTGGACCTGGGGAGTTATCACATAACAGGTACAGAGTTTCACTTCTACTGAATGAAAAGAGCCCTCCAGATGAATGACGGTAACGGAAACACAACATCATGGATGCGTTTGATACCACTGAACTTTAAATGGTTAACATGGTAAAATTTTATGAATATTTTACTATGCCAGAAAATAAAACTAACATATGTATGAGGTATAATTACAGATTATACCAAATGCTTAAATTTTAAAAACGTTATTACTGTAAAAGACACATTGCTGTGAATCCCCCTCAAAATCCTCATGGCTTTGAACACACTGATCCCATCATTCTTGCCACTTTCTGAAGCAGTTCTGGAAGTGTTCTTTCACGAGGGTCTTTATATATGAATACGTGATTTCTGCCCTTTAAAGTAATAGCCTACAGTCAAAATCAATAGAGCACTGACCCATTTCTCATCGAAACCCCTCCCAAATCCGTTCATGTTCACAACTGTTAGCCTCTGCCCAGGGCTGCCACTGTAGGAATTCTCCTTTGCTGCGGGCTTAGCCTTGAGCAGCACGTCCTCTAAAACAGCCCAACTCAGAGCTACTCCTACAAAAAACCTTCCTAACACTATGTCCTCCCCTCCCACGCTACCAAGACACAGAATGCTGATGGGTACAAGTGACATTTCACTCTCATTTACTTGGCATTTCCTTTCCTGCTAATTAATTTGAGCATCTTTTTTACATATTTTCTGGCCATTTATGTTTGTTCTTTTGTGAAATGTCTATTTACCCATTTTCTACTTCTTTTACTGGGCTATCACTCTTTTGTATTCCTACTTTAAAGAACTTAGGTAATTTTTATATATATATACATAAATATGTAGTTTTACCATATGTATCATAAAGACTTTTCCTAATATTTGAGAACCACTGTCTACTTTTTTATGTTGTAAAAAACTTTCTCAAACCTTACTTTCTCTGGGTAAATGTTATCTTGCTATTTAATTCATTCAAATATTTCATTTTATTCTTATTGTTGAGAAGGCTGTTTGGATTCTAATTGGAATTACATGGAGTTTTTTTAAATTAATTTTGGAAGAATTAACATTCTTACAATATTGAGTATTGAGACTCTCAAGCCAAGAGCATAGTATATTCTTTCATTTGTTCAGGACTTAGTTTATATTCTTCAAGTCACACTTTACACCTTTTAGCATATACATCTTTCCATTTTGCAATGTAATTCACTTAAGACCTTTCAATATGAGAAATGAATTTTTAGGGGTATAGGGGGTGCTGGGGATCAAACTCGGGGCCTCGCACTTGCTAGGCAAGTGCTCCACCACTTAAGCTAAATCCCTAACCCCAAGAAATGGATATTTTCAAACTTGAAAACATTATACATATATAAAAAGTACTGTTACTGATCACATTTTGTTGACTACACAAATGTTACCCTTTCCACTTAAAGAGGCTGTAATTTTCATGCAATTCATTTGTCTAACTATTCTTTTACATTTTCTCATTCTCCAGTGTTACTTAAGACCAAATCCGTTGCCTCTGTGTTGCAAATACAGACAGTCTCCTAAAGTTTTTAACATTTCAAAATTATTTTGTTGTTTGCATTCGTATCTTTAATTCACCTGGAATTCATTTCTGCATACAGTTCAAGATATGGGCCCCAATTTTGTTTTTACCATGATGGATGACCAGTTACGTCAGCACCATTTATGAACTAATACGACTTTTTCCCACTGACTTGAGTCAATACTTGTACCACATATTAAATTTTTATAGTACTGGAATTTATCTCAGGACTCTGTTCTATCCCACTGGCTATTTTACTTCTCACTATACCAATCCCATATTGATTTAATTTCAGTGGTTTTCAATTATCATATGGTAACCCATAACTTAAGTTCCCCTTCACCAATCTTCCTTTTCATACTTTTAAAGGCCATTCTCCAGTGACTCCTTTCCATACAAACTACAAGATTACTTCATCCAACCTAAAAAAAAAAAAGCTGTGTTGAGCACTAATTGAAACTGCATGACATTCATATGATAATTGCAAGAGAAGTGAAATTTTTATCGATTGGGACCTGTAGTTTATATACTTTTCAGGTCTCTATACTTTTTTCAGGTCTTATTTTATGCTTTTCAATAAGATTCCAAAGTTTTCTTCATTTTTATCAGTCCTATTTTATTTTCTGATTAAAATACTTGAAAATTGAGAAGCTACTTTTATTACTAAGTTCAAAACTGTACGTGTATATTTTTGTAAATGTAAAAATAGGAATGTAAGTATTTGGTATAACTGTTACTGACTTCTGGAAGTTCTCAGAAATGTGACATCAATGACCAAAGTCATTGAAACATATTCCAGTATGATTCTAGAGAGAGAAAAACTGTTTTAGGCTGAAAATGAGACTGATTTTTTTTTCCTTTGCTGAAATTTGTAATTATTGCAATCCTATCTGAAATGGTTTTAGAAACATGATCTCTGTTTATTCTTGCAATTAAAGATATTATCTAAAACGAAATATTTTTCTGTGTTCCTAGAAACAGAATCTCTGAATACAGTCATTGTAGAATTATCACTCTGGCGTCTTACTTGACTAGAAAGTTTAGAAGCTTCCACAGCATGTTCAAAATCTGGTCTTCCAATTACAGCTGGCTCTTTATTCATTATTCCTTGCCCTTTCTTGTATTCTGCCTAAAATGAATAAGAAGAAAATATTAAATAATCCTATTTTCCCATGAAGAATTACAGTAACCTCAGTCAAAATAAAATACTCTCATCCCATTAAAAGTATTCCATGCAACAAACAAATATTAAAATAATGGCTGCTAAAACAAGACTTTGATATTGTAGCTATTTAAATAAATGTAACTTTTCACAGTAAAATAATTACTGATGCTAAATCTTAAGTAGCCAGTCATCATCATCACCATATTTACTTACAGATACTGAAAAAAACAGATGTCAGGGGAAATTTCTGGATAACTGAGACCCTGTATGCTTCACAGAGGTAAATTTATAGTTTTGTTTCTTCTCAAGAACTGGTCTGATCATTTTGATTAACATATGCTTAAATTTATTAATCACGATATTTACAGTGCATACAGACTATGTTATTCCAGTATTTAGCTGAAGTAAAAATCATCACTTTTACCAGGATTTTGGGTATGTTTAAGTAAAATAGTATTAACCAAAGAGGGTATGTTAGGAAAAATAAAAACAGCCTGCCGTGCCACACAGGAGATGTACAAGGTGCGTGTTGGTGGAAGAGAATAGGCACAGTTGACAGTAACAAGATGGGAACAAGGCCAAGCAATCTGATTTCTTCGGATCAGAATGAAATGAGAAATTACATGAGACCAGAAGACTAACAACTTTGACCTTCAGGCTGAGACATTTGAATATGTTATTATGTCTAAACAATACTTAATTTTTCTAAAAGTATATCACTGGCCACAGTCACAAGAAGCCTGGGCCATTTCCGCATATACCCAAATAATTCACATAATCAAATGGATAATTCAGGGAAAAAACGGGATGTCATTAATTCAGATGGATTAATTACACTAATTAAATTAACCAACTAACTACCAAAGAGCTGTCTTGTCTCTTACAAAAATAAAAAACATCTCTATGTAAGATTATGAAAGACAAATTACATTGCTTATGATCTTGGAGATCTGGGTGGCCTTCTTGATATCCGGTCTGTCGAGCTCTGCCACGTATGTGTGGATGTCCTGTACATCTTTTCTATAAGAAATCTGATCAAAGGGACAGTTTAGATTAAGGAAAAAAAGGAATTTCATGTAGCTACTAACCTTCATGCCCACACCACTATTTCTCCTTTCCATACAAGCTTAGAGAGCCTACTAGCCTTAAGTCTATCTATAGCTCACTGACATTAACATATTTGAAATGAATCTATACTAATCTACACTAAGAAATACAAGAATGAAGCACAAAACTAGTCTTAAAGGATTTGGTATATACCTCATAGTATGCATTTGTTTCTAAATGTGTATGTTTCTATTCACACGTAGAATATCCTAATTACGCATTTCAGCTTGCCCTGCACACATTCTGGATCCCAGTGGATGAAGAGCAAGCCCAGCTCACAAATACTGAAGATCATTTCTAGGGGGACAGGAGGCAGTAGTGCTCTGTAACTTTCCCTCTCAGCGCCACCCTTTTCTCCCCTTCCAGACTGGACTCTTCAAATGTTTATGCCTCAGTGAGCAACTCATGGGTACCAATAACTTTACTCTCTAATGAATACAATTTTCATGACTCGATCCTCCCAAAATAAAAACAACTACATTAAGGAATATCCTCTCTCTGAATGTACATTAGATACAACCAAGCCAAAGCATGAAAAATGGAGATTTAAAGAGAAAAATACACAAGTTTTGTCAAATGTAAAGTCCTTCAGATTGTGCTGTTTGTTTGCATTAACTTAAATGACAAATGGGAGGAGAAACCAGAATTAAACTGACAGAATGTCTGAAGGTCAACAGCTCACCCATCTGTTCATTTCTGGTTCTCAAAATCTGTCCTGAGCTAAAGCAGTGATTGCCAGAAGTGGTTCTACCCAGCAACATCACTAGAGGTTGGCTGACTTTCTATGATAATGTATTCTATTAAAGTTAAAATGCAAGATATACGGACAGGAATGACCATTTTAAAAACTCATTTTCCCCAGGCATGGTGGTACATGCCTGTAATCCCAGCACTCAGGAAGCTGAGGCAGGAGGATCACTGCAAATTCAAGGCCAGCTTAGGGTACATGATGAGTTCAAGTCCATTCTGAACTACATAGTGAGATCCTGTCTTGAAAAACAAAAAAAGGGGGGAGGCTGGGGATTTAGCTCAGTGGTAGAGTGCTTGCTTAGCAAGCCGCAAGGTCCTGGGTTCAATCCCCAGCAGCACCCCCTCGAAAATAAAATAAAAACACATCTTCATTTTTTCAGACACAGGTAGAACACAGAAATACGAACCACTGGACACCTATAAAGAGCGCCCAATTAATCACATTTTGTATGAACCAAGTCTTTCCAGTGTTGCCTACAAACTTTCTACAATAGCACCATTTGGGCTACTTATTAAAAGTTTAGATTCCTAAGCTCCATCCACAGTCTTTTGGAACAGAATTTAAGTAAACAAGGACAGGAATCTGTTGTTCGGTTTTTTTGTTTTTTTGGTTTTTTTTTCAGTAACTGGAGATTGTATTCAAAAGCACTCTACCACTAAGCTACACCTCTGCTCCTTTTTCAAACTATTTTGAGAAAGGGTCTTACTAAGTTGCCCAAGTTGGTTGAACTCATGATCTTCCTGCTTCAGCCCCTAAACCGATAGGATTATAGACATGTCCTCCACATCCAGCTAAGAATCTAATTTTAATCCCCCACTTGATCACTACAACCCAACATTGTAGGTAATACTGATGTATCTTGTTATTTTCCTTTCCACCTTGCAGACTTAAAAAAAAAGCTCCCACTTTCTTCCTTCTTTGAAAATAGTTATCAGGTGTTAAGAAATGCTAATACAATAATAACTTCAACAGGTTTCCTATGTATTATTCTATTTCAGTGAAACACTAATATACACTTTTGTTTACTCTTTTATGAGCTTACATCTGCCTTCCCACCAAGACAATTTTTAAACCACATTTATAATCATGACTCTGACAACTGAACACAGCTTAAACACAATTAGTATAATTTCACCAAGAACATCTATTTTCTTCAGTGTTTGTATTTTCATAGGCTTTGCCTTAACAAGTAATTTCAGGTAGGTTTTGTGCACACGAGTAGAAAAGAAACATAAAAATAATCTGCAAAGTGAGTTATTTTGTTGGGTGAAGTTTAAGTCTCCAGGGATTTAAAAAAATAAGCCGATTTCTCCGGCTTCAAAAAGCAACACACTCATCTACAAGGGATGGCAACTCAATCTCAGCCTACACCAAGTTAAACACAAGCTGGGTAAACAAAAACCAGTTCTCAGGTGAAAACAAACCAAAATGATTACCCACCCCCAAGGCTAACCACTTCTAACTTAATGCACGCATATGAAAACCACCGGGGGAAACGTCTTTTTGTTTAGAAAAGAACTGAGAGTAAAAATGGAAACCTTTACTTTTTGAAAAGAACTGCAACCTTTTGGAAATCCCCACTTCTCACAGGTTACCTAATTATATGCTGTTCAGCCTATTGACTGAGCAAAGGGAGGTGAACAGCACAAAGGCTGCAGGAGCAGGACTCTGAATAGGGCCCCATCATCCATGTAAATTGCAAATTAGAGGCCAGCATATGTGACTCAAAACAAATATTAAGATTGACACAAGCCACACATTCAAACAAGAGGACACCAGAGAGCCACATGGGAGAAAAGCACAGGAGCCGATCACCAATGCGATCTTCCGGAACACCACTGTCGGGGAGGTTCCACAAAGGACAGGCAAGAGTGGTGAGCTCCTGAATTCACTCTCAACAACAGTGTCTCAATGTACTTGGTGAGGAATCATGGCGTCCTGAGTAGCGTGCTCACCTTCCTGCACCTAACTTCCTGTCCCCTTACTAGGTTTAAGAGAACGCTCCTGACCTTCTTCAAGTGTCTGCAACATGTGTTTGTCCATGGCACTGGAACACAGGAAGAATCTGAGGGTCATGTTGCAGAAGAGAGGGTTGGGGGCCAAACTGTGTGTGTGTGTGTGTGTGTGTGTGTGTGTGTGTGTGTGTGTGTGTGTGTCCCTAGTCAACACAAGCCCTCAAACCTAACTAAACTGGACAGTGAACCGATCTCTACTCTTTAGTCTTCTCATGACAATAAGGTGATCCATAGAATACTGCTGCAACTAAGAAGGGAGAAAGGAAGAGATTTAACGCAGGATGGGTGCAAGCTTGACAGCCAATAGTTGATTGTACATCATTTTCTGTAATGTTTTATTCCCTGTTCTGTTCTCAGGGCACAAAAGAGAATGGAGAAGAAGAAAGAAGGAAGAAGGAAGGAAGGAGAAAGGAAGAAACCAGGAAGATGAAGACAGCTGGAAAAGGAACTACAGTAATATTAAAAAATGGTCTCCAATTACACGATTATGTACCATATTACATAGTGTTCACTCTTATAGATGTTCTTTTCAAATGACCATAGTATCTATGAAACCGAGTTTCCCTTACTTCTATTTGAAATGTGTTCTTAATTTGTAACTATTTGTTTTTGGTTATGAACATCAGAAGGATTTTACCAAATTCCACAATGGCAACAACTGCACTATTCATGGTCATCACATTACTCCTGTAAAATGACTTATGGAAAAAATGGTATCTCAAGATTGTTTTAGTCTCTTCCTAGAAGAAGACAGCACATTCCTCAATTTCCCTAAATTTGCACCTTTCAATATAAAAAGATTTATCAGCCAGGCCTGGTGGTACAAGACTGTAATCCTAACACTCTGGGACACTGAGGTAGGAGGATCTCAAGGCCCCAAGCCCAGTGTGGGCAATTTAGCAACTTAGCAAGATCCTTTCTCAATATTAAAAAGGGCTGTGGGTATAATTCAGCATGCAGGCCCTGGGTTCAATCCCTAGTACCATGGAAAAAAGTAATTATTATATATTTATCTTGTACCCAGTATAATGATGATCAACTTTATCTTTTTAACAGTAGGTGAAAATATACAATCTTATCTCCAAATAGGGATTCTTATAGGAACATCTGTAATTACCTACAATTATTATTCGAAATAGTTGATGTCTGCTTTTTGCCTTCTCTTTCTCACTGGATTTATTGCTTTGCCCTTTTCTATATATCTGGGCCATTTTCCTAAATTATTCCTTTGCGACACTCATGTACCAATTTTTTCCTAGTATTTTTTTATTTAGAAACTGCTTCCCCTTCATTGCATGTGATCAGGCAGGGTCTTGAAGGCAGTCTACCCTCCTGTAGACGGGGTGGCTATTTGACTCCTACCGTCCAAACAGAAGCCACAGAAGTAGGCCAGAGTCCTTCAAAGGATCTGAGACTGGGGTGTAAGAACCACCATCCTTTTCTCTGGGACCAGATGCTGTAAGGATGATCTAAGTTTGGAAGCAACAGCTGTTATACTGAGTCCTTTTAGACAGAGTCTGTCCAAAACTGACATCACACAGAAGCAAGCAGGGCCAAGATAAGAGGACAGAACAGGATTCCTGATGACACTATGAAGGCTCTGGACTCAGGAATGCCTGAAGGGAGCTTTAATTTTCTAAGCACACTTGGCCCTCCATCTCCGTGGGTTCTGCAGCAAGGATTCAACCAAGTGCAGAGTGAAAATATTTTAAAAAGAAAATGTTATATGTACGGAACATGTATAAACAGTTTTCCCGTCATTATCCCGTAAACAATATAGCATACCAACTATTTACATAGCATTTAATTGAATTAGGTATAAGTAACCTAGAGATGATTTTATACTACGCCTTCTTTTAAATGAAAGACTTGGGCATCCACAGAACTTCGTATTCACAGAGGTCCTGGGACTTGTATCCCATAGATACTGAGGGGAGATCATATATAAACCGATAAATTTTCCTTTTAACTTGAGCTCGCTTGAGATGGATTCCTGACACTAACTGTAGAAAGCTCCATATTTCACATTTTCCTGAAGTGTCCAATTTGGTTCCACCTCCAACAATGAACTATATTTCCTCAAAATCATTCTTTGAGTTTCTTCCTTGTCTCATCATGTTCGCCTCTGCCCTTGGCTTATATTTCTTACTGTTCTTTTAAACTGGGCTTGTTCTCCGCTTCTAGTCTTTCTCTGTTTCATAAGAACTGTGTCTTTTGCATGTTTCTTTCATTCATGCAGCATGTTCACTGTGCCAGGTGCCAAGTCCTGCAAGCGCATGAATTCACGAACTCCTCACCCCACCCCACTGCACTGGATGGTCTGTGCACAACACTCACTCCCAAGGTACAGCCACATTCACAGGCGCAGCCCTCCTTAAATCATTAAGAGCTAGACTTGGCCAGGAAAAGGAACTCCTATGAGATTTTAAAAGTCGAACAGATGCCTTTATTGCTCCATGTGCCCTGTCAGTGGATTTGCAATGACCTTCCAGTAAGCTTTTCACATTTAGACAATGATGACTTGAGACTCCGTGATAGGTTAATAAACTAGAGCAGCGAGACCTCCACAGACTGTCTGGAAAGCGAAAGACCATCACTTGGAGATAAGAAGACTGGGGGCTGAGCAGCGGCGGCCTCCAAGAAACCTGCCACAGACAGACACCTGTAGACCAAGCGCAGTATGTGTAGGTAGACTCTGAAGGAAAGCATCAGTCTAGCAACCAATCCCTTTGCTCTGGTGAATTTTGAAATAATTCCTTGTGAGAAAAAAACCAGATAGGATAGATCACATGTCACACGTGGGGAACAGAAGCAAGCAGTGTAACACGTACACTAAGCCTAAGTATAATCGTTCTTGAGAAAAGGGATCGCTAACTAGGAATGAGGACTGGCAATCCCTTTCTATTTGGAAGTGCTGAAGCTGGAACCCGGAGCCTCACACTAGGCAAACGTTCTACCACTGAGCAAGGTCTTCATTATCTTAATTACACTCATTTGAATATTATTTTCTATAAGAGAATATTAAACCTTTTAAATATCAATAAAGGTAGGATCTGCTACTATTCAGCCTACAGAAAAGTTTTCAATCTTCTAAAAGACAGAGGAAAATAATGGAATTATGTCTAGAACAATTTATCATTATTGTTGTTTTCATTGTTTATATTCCATTTTATAGTTGATAAAAATTTTATTTATAATTCAATTTTATTAACATCACCATCTTGTGAAGGGGATGGAGAGATGAATAAAACACTAATATATCTATTTTTAATACTACATCCTTAAAGCACTGTTATTGTACTTCATGTTGGGAAACCACACAGAGCCGTAACTGTTTTTCCAGTATCATTTTACTGATTTATCTAAGTTTTTTCACTTTCTGATGGAACAGAAATCTGTCTACTGATAAGTTTTTATTAATTTTTAAGACAGTAATATATCATGCTTGAAATGAACATTAAGTCTCTGGTTTCCCATGCTGAATACTTGTTTTTAATACACACTGAAATGATTTCCAATCTGGAGTTTGGGAAAAGTTTACCATTCTGATTTCATCACAAGTCTGCACAGACCACACTACTTACACAACTTGAGATGGAAGTTCGAGATTTGTTTGAGTTAGTTCAGAATGATCGGACTTCATGTTTCTGATCACACTGATCAGAACTAATAACGTACCTGCGGTTTTCATTACAAGCCCATCTTTAGGGGAAAGGCGCAGGACAATACCTCGTTTCTCTAATTACATTAGAAAAATCTGGCAAGGGCGCGTCCCTTAAGATGCAAAAGGATTTAGCGTGGCTGTGTTTAATCATTTTGTGATGATAGTATCAACAAGACGGCTCCAAGAACCTTTTGTATGTGCCCTTCTGACCTAAATAATTCAAAACACTAATTTCATATTGATTTGGCCCTTCTATAAATTAAACCTCTTTTAATCATTTTAAATTAACTGTGATACCACCTTTAACTCCCAAAGCACCCTATTAAAACCGGAGGACAACTGGGCAGGCCTAATATTCTATGAAGCAGCTCTTCTGTGCATTATCTCATTTACCACATGAGGGAGCCTGCCAGGGGCAGGGGTTAGATACTACTGTCCCCATTTTATAGATGAGAAAACTGAGATTTGGAGATTAAGTAACTTGTCCAAGGTCATTCACGTAATTTGGCAAAGCAAGCATTTAACCATGATTAAAATATATGCTACAGTGGAGAATATTCTGAAAAAAATTTTTTTTCTTTTCTGTGATCACTGAATTTTATAGAGCAACACAAGAGACTACTGCCCCCAGGTTATTCTTCACCCTTCAACTCTCAGTTACTCAAAGGTAAGAATTCAGCTGGACAGCTGCCAGGAATCCTCTCATCCCTCCCTGTTCTGCTCATTCACACCATTAAAGATGTAACAGAAAGAAAGAATATGAACGTCAAATCACATTGGTTGGCTCCCTTGTGACCATTCTAATAAACGGTATGACCAAGAATGTGGCAAAAATTAAAAGCTCTGAGCAACTGCTGTCCTGGTTTCTTAGTTCACTAAAAGATCTGCAAAAGTTGACTTGATTTGGTGGGTGCATAATAAAGATAAGGAGTACACCCTGGGAGGCTGAGGCAGGAGGACTGCGAGTCCAAGCCCAGCTGGGACAACTTTGTGACTCAGTGAGACCCTGTTCCAAAATAAGAAAAAATAAAAAGGCTGGGAATATGGCTCAGTGTGAAGGCCCTGGGTTCAATTCCCAGTACTACAAGACAGACAGACAGACAGGAAGGAAGAAAGAAAGGAGGGAAGGAGCCAAGGAGGGAGGCAGGGAGGGAGGAGGGAAGGGAAAGGAAGGAAGTAAAAAGCAAGGATGTTGACTTTCATTATTTCTAGGTTAATCAAATTCACACATGATGTCACATTTTAACTTTAATTAAGCCATTTATAGCCCGAATGCAAAGAGATGTTCCACATTACAAAAAAGTAATTCTACTAGTAAAGTCTCGGCCCCGAGTTTCACTGGGCTGAAGTTTTATGGGAGACAGGGCTTGTCTGCCTTTTGTGAAGATTCTGTAGACTGAACCAAGAATGTCTGCACTAACTTTCCTTGTAGCTTTCAAAACCTACGATGAAATTTCATACTGTAGGAATGCTTAAATTTCATATCCTAAGTGGCTTGACTCTGGAGGAATATCAGCTGCTCTACAGGTAGAATACAAATATCATTCTCACTTTAAATCTGAGTAAATAGTCTTAAACACTTTCTAAATCCTATTATATGTACAAACTTTGCATGTAAACGTTGAGCAAGTGGCAGAGTGGTATAAGTAAACACATCTTCTCCCATAAGTACACAGTGTTGAACGGAGAAGAAGAGGGCTTTATACTCTATTCCCTCAATCCCTCAATCAAAGACCTTTTAAAAGAAAAGGCAGAGTTAAAATAATAAGCCCAGTTCTATGATAAGGAACTTCCGTGTTTGGATTTCAGTGACTGACGGTTAGAAAGGGCCACTGGGGATCTTGTGACACCAGCTCCCAGCCCAGCCCAGCAGCCCACCTCCCGACTCTCAGCCTTTTCTATGAATTCAACTCCTTAGCATCAAACAAGTGGGAACTCAGGGTGTCTCGAATATTTTTTCCTGTTGTACATTTGAACTCTGATGATGACTCAGAATGTTCTTCCTTTTTAAACTTTTATTTAAAATCTTGACTAATTGCCAGTGACCTTTAGGAAGGAGTCAGTGATGTACAAGAGAAAGAACAAACTCAGGAGTTTGATTCCTCAGTCTTATTTTGGCCATCTACAAAACGGGAATCAGTACAGGGTTTCTGCGAGAATTGGAAAAGATCAAAGTCTTGGCACAGTGCCTGGTGTGTGACTGAGCCGGCTAAGTGGTGGTGATTATGATTATTACAGTCATTGTGTAAGTAAACAGTTCTTACAAAGCCTCCCCTTACAATAATAACCCTGCTAATAATTGCAGGCATGTAGCTTCTTCAACTCCTGTCAGTCTTAAATCATCCTAGAAAGTACTTTGATATGGGCAGATGTATACATTTGGGTTAGAATGTCAAGCCTCACTTTGGTTTTCACTTAAACACTGACCTACTGCAACTTAATGCCAAGTAACTATTGTCAACCTGTAGAAAGACACTGCAATAGGCGGGCCTTGGAGGCTTGGAGGTGGCAAAGTACCTTCGGTGGGAAGACTAAGGAATGGGACAGACTGTGTGAGATGGAAAAGATACAACATGGACTCTTCCAAAAAGGGAGTTTCTTGACCCAGCTGAGATGGGCACTTTGAACTGGTTCTCACCCATCGAGAACCTGGCCCAGATTCCTACATCTCTTTCAGAGAGCAGAGAACTCTCTCTGAAAGGAAGGAAGAGGGAGGCACGGTTCTGCTACACTTTCAGGAAAAGATTATTCTCTTAGATCAGGACAGAGGTGGTAACTGAGCAAATGCCCTGGAAGCCTTGATGGGGCGGGGAACTTGTAACCAAAGAAGAAATTCATTTTCTACAGATTATCTTCTCCCTTTTGGTTTTTGCTTCTAAATCAGCTATTGGGCATCTGGTGCTTGTATATTTTGTATCTGTTGGGTCTCAGTGGGGTGCAATCTAGCTTGTGTCTCAACGATCCTTCCTGAGTCACAGATTGCTGATGTTCCTTCTCCCACTGCTTCTGCTGTTCAAGCTGGAGACCCTGAGTCTCAGCATCAAGTCAAAGAAATTCTGGAGAATCCATATTTATCCTTTTCGAAGCCAAATTTTCAATGCCTGACAATTTAAAAATGTGCCACAAGGTTTCACTGACTACCATCAGAATCGTTAAGATGCACCTTGCACAGATAAAGAAATTCTAAAGCCATTTCGGAACAGAGTGTCGTATTTAAATTTCAGCAAAATAATCATCAGTCTTGAGGCATACTGACTACAATTTTCCAGAAAAGTGTGAGGAATCAGCTTTCTTACATTACTCTGGTGTTTAGTGACCTCCATGGCGTGTTTGACCTCAGGTGGCTCCTTCATCCGGGCGTAATCTGAGAGTCCTTTGGTAGCGTCATGTTTCTGCTTGTAGGCAACCTTAAAACACATGAATAATTATTAGTTCCTTCTAGTGGCATATAAAATTCTTACTTGTTAATTTTCAGTGTTTGGCTAGGATTTCATAGATGTAAATGCCATCAATAGCTAAACTGGCCTGAGTCTCTGCACCAAGACGATATACAGAATGATCTCATTTCAGAGCTTCAGTTTATATTAATAATTTTAACTCTGTTGTTTAGTTCAAAATGTCCTTGACCAGAAGATGAGATCTCCATTTTTATTCACCTATCTTAAATCTTCATACACAGTTTTGGGGAATCTTCCACATCTGAAAGTTTTCCCAGTTATAAATATTCAAGGTTTAAATCTTGAGAAAACAAATGATGAGGCCAGGGGAAATTCCAGAATATTTTTAAAAAGATTGTTTATTTTCAAGTGAAAGGTTCTGATTTAATGCAAGTACAGCTATCATATAATTTAACCTCATTAAATGCTCAAACCTTTGAGAGAAAATACAACAAACTAGCAAAGTTCTCAGGTACGGCGAGCTTTATCCCGTGTTGGGGATCTATCTGAATGCCACACCATTACCAGCATGGTCAATCAGTTCCATACTGGGATGGGGTGGGCCACAAGAAAGACATCAAAATAGATACAACCAAACTCAACAACAGAGCCGGAAATTAAAGATCCACAAGACAACAATCAAGTTTTTACTCTCCATTTATGCAATCATCCTCTGTATTTCCTTCACAATTTTTAATTCCTTTCTTTAATGTTTGTAGACTCCCTTATTGTCTGTCTTCCCTTGTTAGAATGTAACTGTCCAGTTCCCTCAATCCTCAGAGTCCAGAATCAGTGTCTTGCAAAAAACTAGCATCAGGGGCTGGGGATTTAGTTCAGTGGTTAGAGTGCTTGCCTTGCAAGCACAAGGCGCTGAGTTCAATCCCCAGCACCAAAAAAAAAAAAAAAAAAAAAAAAAAAAAAAAAAAAAAAAAAAAAAAAAAAAAAAAAAAAAAAAAAAAAAAAAAAAAAAAAAAAAAAAAAAAAAAAAAAAAAAAAAAAAAAAAAAAAAAAAAAAAAAAAAAAAAAAAAAAAAAAAAAAAAAAAAAAAAAAAAAAAAAAAAAAAAAAATTAGCATCAATGGCTCAGGGACTGAATGAATAACTGAACAAGCAGGAACCAAGCAGCAGTACAATATACAGAGGACAGAATGGCAAAGTTAATTATTAAATACATTAAGAGGTTACGAATAGATATATACTAAGTAGAGCTGGAATTACTTAGCGTAACAAAGGCAACTTGAAAAACTAGAACAGTCTTCACCAAGAACAAAAACAGGTCTAATTTTCAATAGGAAAAACAAAACAAAACAAAACATAGACTTCAGGAAGAATTCTGTACAGAGATGAGTTCCTCAAGAGCTCTACCCTACACATCTTTAATATCCCATGCCGGTCGCAGTGAATGACACAGAGCAGAAATGCAATAAATGCTTAGTGAAAGGGTGAATAAATGCATTTATTCAATATTCTCATAAACTTAACACTCCACATTGGCTTTTATAAACGGATTAACCACCCGTTTAGGTAATATACCAATTTAAAGGATTAAAGTGGTTGTCTTAGTTACTTTTCTCTCACTGCTGAGACAAAACACCCAACACCCAAAGTTAAGGGAAGAGAGGTTTATTTGGCTTACAGTTTGTAGAGGTTTCAGTTGAGTTGGCTGGCTCCAAGGCAGGGGCAGCAGGGCAGAGGGGCAGAAGGCAGCAAGGCAAGCAAAAAAAAAAGGATAGACAAGCCTCTTCCTGTCCCTTACATCTTATCCAGGATTAGGGGGGTACCAAACCAATCAGTGGATGTATTTAGTAATCATACACTCTAGATTCAGCTACCTCCTATGGCTACATGAGGCTTTGGGGGGATATCTAGAAACAAACTGTAACAGTGATGATTACAAAACTAATTTTTACAATAAAGTCATCGAATCTTACCAGCCATCTAGTACAACCATGGTTACTTACATCCCCTCTCCAGCTCCTTTTCTTTAAAACTTCTTTTGAAACAGAACTCAACTTGGGACATCGCCGTCTCTAAATTTTGAAAGTTCTGGTTGAATGTTCTTCCTTTAATCAAACCCCAATCTATCTTCCCATTGCTGCATTTATCACACAGAAAGAGCTGAGTTCACAGCACAGAATTTCCAAGCCATCGGGGACTTCCTCCAGACCGTTTGCATGGATAAAAGGGCTGAACTCCTGATCATCCAACATCTTCTCTTTAATTCAAACCCCACTTTATCTATCCCTTTCTTAAGGTGCCCACAATGGTCTGATTTAAACCTAATCAGAATCCTCTGGTTTAATCCAGGTCAGCATCTCCCACCTGCTAAAGGCTAGTAATGTATTCATAGGTCATAACATTTTCCTTTTGATGGATGGGATAAGATTTCAGTCAATTAATGCACTTAAATCTTATTCAGTCCTCCCTAGCCAGGCTCCCAGATCCAATTCTGTGTATGTGGTTGGTTACCAGGACTCAGACAAAGCACCTCTCATTATTCCAGGTATAACACATCTTCTTAGTCAATCCATCACCTTGCTCCATCAAGATGCCTAATTCTGATGAACATTTCTTTACATTTTCATCAATGACTTATGTTAACCAAGAAAACCCTTAACAACTTAAGAAGTCCATTATCTCACTTCCATTACACTTTGTATTATAATTCTGGGGGGACGAAGCAGGAGCTTAATGGGTGGCCAAGCCTATAAAGCCGAGGAAAAACTTTTATGAGATTTGTTCCTACTTTTAAATTCAGAGTGCTAGTATTTGCTGGTTACCTTTTCTATTTTAAACTAACTATCACACTTGTGATTTTATAAATACACCAATGCAGCTGATAACTCTGTGACTTATCAGAGAAATGATGACTCATGAAGTTTAATTTTCAAAAGCACTTTCTTAAAAAGGCTACATAACTTTCTACTTGCAGCTTTAAAATAGTCATTTCATTTATAGCTGCTACTAAGTACCACTTGAGAATTAAGACTGCACCAAATTGGAGGCAGCTGAACTTTAATTTATCATATTAATTTTCTTTCTTAAAAAAGCTAATGGAAAATTGTGGCAAGCTAATACATTTTCCGGTAATTTTGATTTCTTAGGATTTGTCATTATATGGTATTTCTCTAGATTCAAATTGTTTTCTTCACACTTTGAGAACTCAGATTGCTATAGTTTTGGACATCCAAAGAATGAAGAACACTTATAACAGTCATATAATATATATGTGTGTGTGTTTAAGTAATATATACATTTATAATATTCAGTCTATCTTCTAAAAGTTTTTATATCCCATTTCCACATTGGTACATATGATACCTTACGTTTTCCTTACAGTATACTTCATAAAGCTTTTGATCCCCCAGCACCAACATCTCTGAACCCCAGAACTAGGATTCTGGGGCTCCAATAGCACATAAATAAAGCTCAGTCCAGATGCCTGAACAGCCTGCACTACTTCTGTGATGGAGGATGACCTGTGCCTGAAACGGGTGTGCTGAAAGAGAACACACCACTTCCTGGCACGTGGCCCATTCCATTTTCAGGCTTCTTTGGGATCTCTGCTTATAAACGTTTTTAATAGGAGGGAGCTAATAAAACTCCATGACTCCCGTTCCCTCTTTTTCCAAAGGCATTTTTCCTATCAGTCATCTTCTACAAGTATAAACCTAACTAGCTTTAGTTTTCCACACTAGCTTGAATGTAAGCCTCTGAAGGTGTATGCAAGCTGATTTTAAGATAACTGTTTGTCACAAGTCTCAGGCTTTTCATTAAAACCCAGAACGCCATTAAGTTTCAGAATATATCTAATACTCTGAATTACATCACCATAAACCTGATGTTGTTTGGTCACAGTAAAAGTTCAGCTGTTTAATTATCACAGACACTTGCAAATAGCTCTTCTGCTCTCCTGCCTCTTATTGTCAGGTATACTCAGAGAAACAAATTCTTAACGATAACAAAATTGAGCCAGGTATGGTGGCGCACACCTGTGATCCCAGCACTCTGGAAGCTGAGGCAGGAGGATCACTGCAAGTTTAAGGCTGGCCTGGGCTGCAGAGTGAGTTCAAGCTAGCCTCAACTACATAGTGAGACCCTATGTCAAAGAAGAAAAAATGACTCACGTAAATCTAAAGAAACATCATTGCAATTATGCAAATCTGAGATATCTGATTCGGAATCTAGGTTTTTTTCCTTCCTGACAAGTTCAGAGATCAATCCCAATGGAAACCACTGCTAATCAAGTACATACGGATCCTCCCCAGAGGTGTCTATTCTGTCATGGGATGGCACACATTAACAACGTAAGCAAGAACCCGCTCTGACCAAAAACAGTATGAAAGATCCCAAAATATACAACACAGATTATTTTGCATGTTCTATTCCATATTGCAAATATGTGTGTACTACAGACCCATTTATGCTATTCGAAGGTGAGAAAATTGTATGCTTCCCAAGAAATGAGGATGCAAATATCTGAAAATGTAACCTTCTCAAGTAAACATAAAAATAAGAGTAGATTTTTTTTCCTTTTTCTGTCTTTATTGCATGACTGTTGCTTGTCCAATATCGAGCTGTTTTAGCTATGTGCTTCATAAAATATCCACTATTACACAGCAAGTAGCTTAATGTCCAGATGTTGGGAGGAAAAATAAAGGGCATACAGGTCACAGCCAGCCAGGCAGAACCTTGACATCATGTATTTTTAGCCTCGTGTTGCATAGCTGAGATTAGCTTACTGCCAAGCTGGGTACACAGCGCATGTTTAAATTTCTAATGGTGAAGTACTTAAAGATGTTCTACAAAGAATAACTGTAAATTGGAATACCTCGGGGGGTTACTGTGAGAAGTAAATGGCATGAATATGTGTGGAGTGCACAGGACAGAACCTGACATGTAGTCAGTACTTCTATGTGCTTGCTATTCTAACTAACCTATGAAGTGGCATAAAGAACATAAACTATGCAAAGAGAAGTATATCCTTAAGAAGAAAATCACTATGGTCTCAGAGTGCTCCCATTTTCCTACAAATGACTCAAGTTCGTCTTTCTTATGGCAGAGTAGTACTCCACTATGTCTAAATACATAAGACACATAAGCTCAAACACTGCATAGTTTCTTTTACATGAGAAACCCAAAGTATAAATAAAAGACAGGTAATAGGAAGTAGGGAAATAGACCCCTCTCAAAGTGGAAGGGGATCAAGAGATGGAGGGAAGGAAGAAGGGAAAAGAAAGGGGATAAAAAAAGGGATTAAGATGTGTTATGCACATATGCCAACTCCACGCAAAGAATGTAAACATTACATACTGCACACAGGTACTAATTTTAAAAATCCAACAAAATCTATTTTATAATATTTACTGTCCCATCTGGTGGGGACTGTTCTAGGTACAAGAGTAGAGCAGGGAACAGGACAGATGAGGTCCCTGCTCCCATTCATGTAGCTTAAGGAGCCAAGTGATCGATAAGTGAAGTATCAAAAATTAAAACTCAGATTATCCTATGAAAACAGCAATAAGTTAGGAAGTACCAAATTAAGTACTTTGAAATTCTGTTCTAAGAAATGCCAACGATTAAGTATATTAAGAACACTTTATGTGTCAGTGTACTATAAAGGGATTAGTTACCTCTACACTCCTCTGGATTCAAAATGAGTTTACATAATAACCAATCTTAAATTTGTCTGGAACCAGGAATCACCAAAATCACCACTTCCACTAACGGAGGCTCTTGCTGGTAGCGGAGAGATTCTGAGTGAAAGGCACGAATTTCAGGATCTACCTGTCTAATGGATGGAGCATGGGCCTGTGGGTCCCACACTTAACTATTACCTCTTTATGTGACTTGTAAAAAGTTACTGAAATGTTCTCTGCTTAGGGATCAAATATTAAATCAGAGACTCCTTTAATACCAGCTTAAACTAAATGAGATTAAAATTGGTTCTATAAACAGGAATGGATGGGACTTGGAAAAAGACGTCACTGACACAAACTTGCCTGTCTTTTACATTTTATGTCTTTAGTTACTTCACCAGTAACTACCGGTAGTGTGTGAGCAGTTGCTTCCAGTTGTCATTCAGTGCTTAATACCCAAGACGAAATGCTAAGTAACTCATATAAAGTGATATGCTCAATCTACATCATCAGCAACAATCTTTGCAAAGCACACCTCGCTCTGAAGCTGGGAAACTTCTCTTGCAAAGACGCTGTCGATGGTCGCCGGCATCCGCTTGTAAAGAGAATTGGAAAGGTCAACCTTCAACCTGCCTTTGTATTTTGCCTAGGGGGTAAAAAAGAAAATAAATCCTCTTTTAATCTGTTAATATAAGAAAAAGTAAAAAAGAAACTTGCTCTAGAAACAGAATTGATTTTAAAATCTACACAGCATTTTTAGATAACTAGGTCCGATGAACGTTTTCTGAAGAGATGGCAATAAATCCCATTTATCGTGGAGAAAGCTTTATGTGAGAGATGAAAGAATATAGTGACTATTTTTCTATTCAAACCCCTGCATGTTTCTAAAAATAAAATTACTTCTGTGCATTAACAGTTTCATTTTTTTTTTTTTTTAGTTTCATACGTTTGATCAGTGAAGAAATCACTGAGACGTTGGAATTGTTCCAGAAAACCCACCATCTACAGCCTGATCACTAGTGGCTAGAGAGACTGAGGGGTGGAGGATACCGGGAAATTAGATGGCAGGTACCGGGACAGGATTGCCTAAACTATTCTGGGTCTCTTCCGGTTCCATATGAAATTTTAGGATTGTTTTCTCCCAAAATAAAAGATAGATGATAGGAAGTAAGGAGATAGATCTTTCTTAAATGGGAAGGGCAACAAGAGATGGAGGGAGGAGGGAGGAAAGGGAGACAATAGGGATGAAAAAAGAAATCAAGATGCGTTATGTACACGCACCAACTCCACACAAGGAGTATAAACATTATATACTATAAACATGGACTAATAAAAATAAATAAATTTTTAAAAACTATTTAAAAAGTAGGTAGCAGAACACGGTTAGATAGTAGTAATAAGTGCCAGTGCTCTACAGCACCTAGGGGTGACTGAAGTTCATAGCAACCTGTTATGTATTTTTTGAGAAACTAGAGCAGAGGAGCTTGGCTCCAAACACAAAGTAATGACAGGGACACAGAGACATTAATTAAATCTGATCAATACCTACTGATACATGTATTGAAATATCACGCTGTACCCCACAAATATGTACAATTAATACATGCTATTAAAAAAATGTTTTATGTTTAAGGAGATGGAACTGCTAACTACCATGATTTAATCACCACACACTGTATATATGTATCGAATTATCATACTGCATGCTGTAAATTCGTGCAATTAAAATAATAATTTTTTTAAAAAAAGAAATGTGCTTCTCTAATTAAATCTTCTCATCCCCCTTCAGCTACAGTCAGGGGTGGGAGGTGCTCGCTTGCTGTGTGAGCCTCTCCACCCCCAGCCTGCACTGTTTCTGGGCGAGCGCCATCATTGCTCCAAAAGACAAACACTCACTCACCATTTCCTCCTGGGGAAATTAGGTTCAAGGGAATGTAATAGATCACACACTTGCAATTTTTTGCTCTGCAGTTAACTCCTCAGGAAAATAAATCAATCACAGAGAGAGAGAGAATGCCAAGAATTTTCCTGCACAGAAGTAACATAGCTAATACAAATGAACAATCCATGTTCCTTCGTACTCTGGAAGAGTCTTCGATGCTCCTCTTCATTCAGAGCCTGATTTGGGGGTTCGTGTATTGAGCATATATCCTATGTAAGCCTTTAGCCCCCACAATCCTAGATGCTGGTAATCAAAAAAGAAAATGTACTGATTTTCTCAAAACTGTCTCATGTTAGCAGAAATAATCCTGAGAACGTCACACTGACCTTTTTCCAGCATAACTTATGAAACACTAGAGGTCAGTCATTTACAACGCTCTTTTATTCACTGCCTTTTTCAAGTTTATTCACAGGCGACAACAATGCCTCGACACAGAAATTATTGCTGACGTTATGCTTTACAGTACAGCATAAACTGCAGTTCTAAATGATCTCAGAAAGATACTATAGGAGTTTTCAGCTGGAAAACGAATAGAGTATTTTTCTCACTTTGTGGTTTCACAATAGATATCTCTGTTGAGCTGAATTTTATCCCACTACAAACAGTTTAGATGAATTTAAAATTATTAGCCAAAGATACTCCATTTTATGGAATCAGTTCACATAATTTATTTATCTCCAAAATGAAATTCAATTGTTTATCCCTAACATGTGTCCATTAGGAAAGCAGTAGGTCAGAAACGTTTAAAATTAAGTATTTTGCCAATGCTTTCTATTTGTCGAATAAAATTATCCCTTTTCAAGAGTAATTCAGTATAAATAAGAAAGGGTTAGAGTCTAAGTATAGAGTGGTTAATAAAACCTACTTAAATATACTAGTCAATTTACATGGATTAACATACTACATAGAATTAGGTAAGTTAGATACTACCAACATTCAATGTGCTTTCAAAAATATTCTCCAATCTAAACAAACAGACTTTTATCTACATAAACAGAAAAAAAAAGTCATTTTTGAAAGTTTTGCAGATCTTACCTCAGAAATAAAAGCACCAATATTTTTTACATGGTTGAGCATAGGAGTGTCAGTCACAAATGTACACTTGTCCTTAGACTTGTTATACTCTTCTTTATAATGGATCTAAAAAAGAGAATAATTTAAATAAGAAGACAAAGAAGAAATATATTTGTAATGGACTTTTTTTTTTTTTTTTTTTTTGTGGTACCGGGGATCGAACTCAGGCCCTTGTGCTTGCAAGGCAAGCACTCTAATCACTGAGCTAAATCCCCAGCCCTACTTCTTTTTTTTTTTTTTTCATGTAATGGACTTTTTTGAATGGAGAATTAAGTTGATAAGGTCCATTCTCTTTTTTTTTTTTTGGTACTGGGGATCAAACTCAGGGCGTTGAGCTTGCAAGACAAGCACTCTAACTACCAAGCTAAATCCCCGGCCCATTTTCTTAAAAGAATATTCAAACGTGGACTAATTCTCAAAACAAACTAAGTCAATTCCACCCAGCTATCCCTCTTCTAGATACCTTCCCGAAAGAGTTAAAGACATCATATCACAGTACTATATGCATAGCCACGTTCATAGTAGCACAATTCATAATAGCTGAATCTTAGAAGTGGCCTACATGTCTATCAGTGGACAAATGGATAAAGAAAATGCAGTTATTTATACACAATGGAGTACCATTCTGCTATGAAGAGTCATTTGTAGGAAAATGAATGTACCTTGAACCTATAATGTTAAATGAAGTATATCAGACACACAAGCTTAAATATCATATGGTTTCTCTCATATGTTCTCATATGTTCAAAGTATAAATAAAGACCCAATAAAAGACAGACAAAAGGAAACAGGGATAGATCTACCGCAAATGGGAAGGGAACGAAGAGATGGAGAGAGGGAGGAAGGGCGAGAGAGGAAGGGGACATAAAACGAGAATTAAGATGTGGCCTGTACATTTACCAAATGCCCACAATGAAAGTGGTCATTATGTATCACAAACATGTACTAACAAATTTTTAAAATGGAAATTCAGCACAGAATTGCACAGGCAATGAGACACGGTGAGGAAAGACTGTACTCTAATAAGCAGGAGTTCCACTATTGTTAGGAAACTGGCTCACAGACTATGGGACCTACTTGCCCTGAGAAACCATCCAACAAGCTCCATCTCACCTACAACGGCCCTAGTTCATCATCACTTTTAAACCAATGATCTTCACAGTTAGGTCCATGGTATATACTAAGAGAGAGAAGCTGAAAGTGAACAAATGGAGATTACTATTCCATTATCTATATGTCCTAGATTGGAGGGAGGGGCTCAAACTGTGTCCACTACAGACTTTGATACTAATTAATTGCCCCCAAAATCAAACTTACCCAATTTATGAGCACCTTTCACCTCCCCGTCCCCACAACAAGAGCAGAATCTGCCCAGAAAGCTTGCCAGGTGGAGATCACTCCAAAGTGCCCTCCTCAGCCAGAGGAAGGCCACAGGGCTTAACTGAGCATGCTCATTTTTTTCCCTCAAACGCAGGAGTAAAATGTGACCTTTCCTTCTCCTGGGCAGAAGACCTGGCATGAACACAGCCACCAAAAGAAGCCTGGAAATATGCAGAAGGACCCAACATGTCATCCTGTTGTCACACTAATCGCTGTGCAATCTGAAAGCTGGGGAGTCAAAACTTCAGACAGGTCAAGAGGATGGAGATAATTTCCTAAAATTTATATCACCATGTAACAGAGTCATGTTCATCTACCCAAGACTATAAATACTTAGGCTACGAGAAGTATCCCAGCTCAGATGATGAATTACACAGTCTTACTAATTATGACCCAAAAGTGACTGTTAACTGTGCACACCACCTGGTTCTCAGAGGGCACCATTAATATCGACACTGTGTGCAGCATTCGGTGGAAATTTTACCTGACGCAAGGAGCACAACTTGACCGGAGGTATAACCAGACACAAACATATTAAGTGAAGTTATTTCAAAATTCCTCATTTCACTGCTGCGACTCTTTGATATTAATGCCTCCCACATTAAACTCCTGCTTTATTCATGAAATCAACATGAGAACATATTTATCTTATCTGAGCACTAAATTACTTTTTTCTCTTCTCAGAGATTAGCCATAATTTTAGGTTCCTACAAATCGCCCTCCTCAGTCACTAGTAATTAAATCCTTAATGGCAGTGTGATAAATAGCAGGCTATTTTGATCATACAGAGAGGAAAAGTTTCTCCATTATGTAATTAAGTGTGAGAAAAAATAGCCTATCATTAGGCTTAAGTTTGCCTCATTATTTTTATCTGTTGCCACCATCTTTTCCCCATCACATCCACATTCTTCAGCGCAGTGGTGTGTGCTGCTGGCCAGGGCTTCCTGATAAAGGCTGACAGAGCAGGATATGCCAGACCGGAGGAAAGGATAAGGGTGAAGTATTTACTTCCTCTGCTATGCAGCCGAACAGTTCCATCTTAATTGCAGATTTCATGACTTTCTTTGGTCTTCATTTTTTAAAAAGTACATATACTCGTATCTTTAAATTTCAGTTGTATTTAAAAGCCTAAGATCATTTACTTATTGTCATTCACATTATAAAATTCATTAGAAGTCACACACACATGGACTTTCCACTGAATTTGTGTATGTGATTCCTAATGAATTTTACAATGTGAATGCTGAGTAAATGATGTTACCTTTTTAAAGCAATAAAGAGTGTTATGTATTATTAAGATTTCTATGCCAAGATAATAGGAATTGGTCAATGAAAGGAATTGTGTTGGTCAACCACAGAAAGCTCAGGTCAGATAAAAATCACCAACTAGGCGGCTATTTCCTACTACGACACTGTTAACATCTTCAATTTAATTTGAGGCTGGCGGCATTTGCTGCATAGATTCCTTTGCTCCTACTAATAAAACCTGAAAGGATTCCTGAGAGAGGCCAGGGCCCTAGCCCAGCCCAAAGGACAAGCTGATCTAAATCTGGCTTGGTCATCTCACTCTCTTTGGTCTGTGATTGGCCTGGGAGGGCGAGGTGCCCAGCTCTGGCCCACAGGCACGCACAGAAGCCTTCCCAGTGTGTTGCCAGTGTTTCTGGATAAAGAGGGTGACTCTGGGCAGCCTTTGACATTTCACCCTTTTAACTTTTTCCTTCCTCAGTCACCTGGGCAGCAGCAATGAAGTCATTACAACAAGGCAGCGCCACAACAGTGAGAGCAAGAACAGAGCCAGGGCTAATGACAACATTCACCGTACCGAGATTCAACCCCCACCCCAGGCTTTGTATGTGGGAGAAAAACACCCCAAATGTCCCTCTGTCAAGTCACTCTGATAGATTTTTCCTGCTACTTGCAGCCATCTGTACTCGTCAACAATACACAACCTAACATATTTTCAAATTAAGACTGAAAGGGGGCCAAGTTGATGACTGTATGATCAGTAAGATGCCCCAAACACTTACTTTCTCCTTTGGCCTTAACCTCTAATCCCACAATGTCTCAACTACTCATTTATAGTTAAATGACTTCAGCATTGCTTCCTGTTCTGGCCAAGTTTCTTTCAGTGGGTAGGAGATTAGCTAATGGCTGAAACTGGATGACAGATGTGGAAATGTTTGAGGCTATTTCCTCTTACAAGAATTCTTAGCCGAAGGCATCTAGAAACTCTTTTCGAAAGTGAAACCATCCCAGTTAGGTTCAGAAAACCCCAGAAGAAAGAACTGCAGCTCTGTCATTGTTGACTTACTGAGCAGGTCATGGCCAAGGCCGCTCTCATGGACTTTCTAACACGGTCTGGGGGAGTGTGCAGCATCAGGAGGAGTTATTCACAAACAACAATGTTCGTTTGCCTGGACAATGCCCCCATACAATGCAAGTAAAAAGCTTTGAACAAAATACTGAGTCAGAGGTGATGTGGATGCGGATAAACTTTACAGGAAACCTAAGAAACATTCCTTTTACTCCACATTTCCTTATGACTGCCTGTCAGAAAGCTACTAGCTCCACGACTCAAGATGCTCAACAGAGCGCAGACGTTGAGTGAATCCAAGGAACTGACTATGTGTTGGACAAATGACTAAATATCAGAGAGCTTAGCTGGACAAATAAAAAGGGTTCAGTGGTTAACAGAAAAAACAAAAGAGGCTGCCTTGGAGGACTAAAGTGTCCTTCACAATTTGGAAGTGAGTCAAGGCAGCCGGGAACCCCATAATGTGGTAGGAGCAAGCACAAAGCAAAAACTGGATGGGAGAGGACAGCGGGGAGCAGGAGAGGAGGAGAGGAGAAAAACAGGCCAGGAAAGGAAAGAAAATGCCTCACACTGATCCCAAAGTCAAGCCACTTGACCTGAAAAGCTGCCATTTCTCTCCGTGCAGAATTCTGAACAGCACAGCCTCCCAGGACTGATCTCTGGGCCAATGTCACTTAACACTTCTACACACTGCCTGCCACAGGATGAGAGACACAACAAGGTCCCCAGGCCTGCCGATGCCTCCTGCTCTGCAGTGACAAGCTGAAAGAAGATGAACCTTGGAAGTTGTCAAAGGCCAGGAAAGAGAACAGAAAACCGCAGATTAGATCCACCCCTCGGGAGGTTACAATAACAAACTACCTCTAAAAGCTGAAGGGCCTGCGCCGGTCAGCAACAAGTCAGACAGTAGGATGGAAAATGGCTCTGATGTCTGACAGAGATCGACCCAACAGTTTTCTTCAGCCCCCAAATCTTAAAAACTCTAAACAGCATCGCAACTTGTGCACGCATAATTCAAGGGCCTCCACAGCTGGTTCTTACACCCTGAGGAAGACTTCCAAGGCGTGAGGAGACCAAAGAGGAACAACCGGAATGATGAAGGGCATGCAGAGAGGCTGCTCTGTGAAGAGAAACCCAGCAGATCACCCTTCTCATCTAAAAAATGTGGCAGAGTGGAAACTGCCAGGCTCTGGACCTATGTATGCCTGAACCTCACTCCTACGCTTACCCAGCCCAATGGCCTGTGACAAGACACCCAGGAACTGGGCTCACAGAACCTACAGCACAGGCCGGCAGGACACCCAATACACAAACACACATGCAGTGCCTGGCTGGCACCAGGGGAGAAAGGACAGTGCAGAGGCCAAGGCCGGAGGCCAGGTCCACCTTAGTTCAAATCCCAGGGAGTTCACCAGGGGAAGGACTTGATCTGAATGTCCCCAGGGGACATCGTGGACCATAAAAGGAAACCAACACATTTGATTTTACGTCTGAGACCAGGGAAAAAAACTGAATGCAGTATGGGGTACCAAGAGATGAGCACAATTAGAAATACGATAGGGGACCAAGGTCTACTTTGGTCCCATATCAGATTTTATATCTGCTTAGCTCCCTGACTGATGCGTGAAGACAACCAGTTAGCCACGCAATAATATGCATGACAGAGTTAAGAAACTCAAATTTATAAACTGTATATAATTTGGGAAAATTTCAAATTTAAGTTAATCTGCTCCATACAAAAACACTGACAACACTGAGAAAGAAGGAAATTGTTACTTAAGAATACTATTTAACCAAACTTCTAAAAAGCTAAAAATTTAATTTCATGTCCAACACACCAAATTCTTCTGCTGAGAATCAATTAAAATTTGTTTTAAATGATTGTACAAACTCCTCTATTTTTTAAGAAACAAAATCTGTAATTTTTCAGATGCTTCACTGATAAATGTAAAAATTCTAAAAATTCAATGAGTGTCTTAGTAAGTATAGAATTCTATTTGGAAACAAAATGTGAACATGCACACAATCGTCACGTTAAATACTGAAGTAGTACAGGCATACTGCCATGCAACATAAATCTACAGTAAGCAGAGATTTCTCCCATGTGTTTGATTTCATCTAAAGGGGAAAGAAACACAACTTTTGCTTTTGCAAAACAATAAAAGCCATCACTCCTGACTACAGGTTGTTTTTAAAGTTACCAATAAGTGATCTTACCCAGAACTCCAACAAATCACCTACAAACTAAAGTTACCAATCTAGCCCTAACAGATATAACACAACTTAGCCAATACTTCACTCTTCAACAAAAACAGATCAAAGCAAGAAGAGGTACTATGTCCGGAGTTAGGAATTTGAGGCTTTTATTTTTTTCCCTTTTACTAACATTAGTGTAATAAATAATTATAAAGCTAAGAAAAACTTTGCATGGAACCCTACAATGAGATAACAGAGCAGCATAACAGGAGTGTGTTCTGGCCCTACTCCCACTGCTTCACTGTGGAATTCGGGCAAGTTACTCAGCCTCACGGTCCCTTTGCTTCTCGAATGGAAAAACAGGAGAATTAGCTTCACGCGTGGCACCTCGATGCATCTCAACTGTCACTGATGTTGCTACTGTCATTTTATCATGATCAAGTTTACAAAGAACTTTCACATACAGAAATAGCTTATTAGTAGGTAATAGCACATAGAAATAGTTAACGTAAATTTAATTACATCACATGTCAAATACATGGGGAGAGGTATGATTCCCACCACCGCCCTTTGGTTCTTTCTGACAAACCAGAAGGTATGCAAGAATCATCTATAAACCATGATTGGAATCACTCAAAACTAAGTAACAGACAACATAGTTAATACCAAGTAACAGTTATTGAGTGCTCATAATGTACCAGACAGCCTACTCAGTATTTTGGACAGTTAAGCATTATTCTTACTATTATAAATACTACCCTAGAAGAAACTGAACCCAGCCAGGTTAATAACCTTTTCAAGGTTGCTGTCGTCAGGCTGATGTCAGATAACCTGCCAGCACACCATCCCACTGCCCAGGACGAATTTCCTTTGACAAACAAGCATTTTTCAAATATTCCTATCACTTTGTTCATGAACAATAACCAAAAAAAACAGTATTTGTTTGTCTTCCTAAATGAAGATGCGGGCACATGTTCACTTTACAGGACTCAGTTTCCATTATTCCACCAATTCTCTTTCAACTGTTAATGAGGATGAGCTGAATTCTCATGTTTGATGAGCAAAACTTTTCCCTGTGCTTCTACAATTCTACTTTACACATTTACTATGTATGTGTGCATGTGCATGTTAAATAACTTTAGGATTCCCTTCAAATGTAATATAAATTAATCCTACTCACTGGAAAACAGTCATACTAAAAATGCACCTTTTCACTAATACCTAGATCATGGTTCTTCATATGCAGCTTAATGATCCAGGTATTCTAAACTCTAAATACAAGTTACATGCATATATGTACAGGCACTCCTCAGATTCTCCAAAAGACCCTCGACATCCATTTAAATAGATCTTCCCAAGACAAATCACATCATCATACTACTCTTAAAGTCTTCGGGTTCTCAAATAGAATATTCTTTGCAATTCAATGCCTTATGAGTTCATACCAGAATAACAGCAAAATTCACAAGAGACAGGATTCTGGACTAAGAATGAAGGATTTCCAGCAGAAAATCTCTGTAGAGGTGACCTTGGGGAAATCATTTAAAATTTCTGGACTTAGTTCCACGATCTGGAAACTCAACTGTTTTAATAGATGATTTCAAAGTTTTCTCCCCAGCTCTGTGACTCTATGACATCACCATTCCACACGTGCAATGCAAAATAAGACAAATCCATTTAAGCCACTTACATCACTAATGAGTTTGGTGCATTTTCTGGCCAGTTCCATGCTTAGGTCTTCAATGACAGGCTTAAAGAACACCTTTTAGAAAAGAAGGAAAGGGATCACTTTTGACCTTGGCTATTAAAGGAACAAAAATCCCATGCTTGGATAGCATGCTTGGACTCCTTGCTTACCTTGTCTTCTTCATTTTCTTCTTCAGTTTTTTCCTCTTCAGGTTCATCCTTTATATCCTCGAATACAGGAACCCTCATCTTCTACCCTGTCAAAATATTTATATTTTAAAACTTGACTAGTGAGGTGCCCTTTCAGGGACAACCGCACACTTATGCCCCTGGTTGTCTCTGGTGCTCCGGCAGGAGTGACCTTGCTGAGCTGGTCTGCCTGGCTCACACTTCCCTCTCCTTATCACAACAGCATGTGAGTGAATAGTCTAAGATCCCCAGGGCTGGCCAGGGTCACTCTCACAAGTGACAATGACATTTTCTCTTAGGAAAAACTCAATTTCACAAACTCTTACATTCAACATTATTTAAACTTTTTAAGAAATCCAAAACAGAACATTTATTTATCTTTCACTATTTAATTCATTCATAGAACAGTTTTAAAGGGATTTAAAGATTCTAGGAAAACTACTCAGCTATGACACTCAAGCTATCAGAGCCCAAAGCCTGTTATAGCAAAGATTCCCTAACTCTTTGTCTAAAAAAAGCCTTCACTGGAATGTCAGACATAGCTCTGATTCTGTACAGCAATGCAGATCATTTAAACTCACTTCATTTACATAAATTGAATGTTTTATGAGACATACACGTACTTCTCACGTCCTAAAAAATAACACACACTTTAATATTAGCTGATTAGAGGCTAGTAATTTATTATGAAAAGCCCTTTGAACCACTTCAAAGAACCCACTCTGAGTTAATTATGACTGTTAATCTTTTATTAGGGACTATTGCATTGTATTAATTGTAAACATCATTAAACATGAGAAGTTGCAGTTAACGTGTTGATATATTACTTAAGAATTCTAGAAACATTACTGGTTCAAAACATAATAATCATCCTCTTTGGATTCTCCTCATTGTGTCAATTTTTACAAATTTACTAATTATTTGTATATTCCTCCATACAGACCGCCCACATGGAAAAGTTGAAAAAACAAATTTTCATGATATTTATTATGTGGTATATGTCACTAGCTATATAATTTAAATATATTTCTCACAACAAATTTCTTTATTGTCAATTTAGGTAATTCTAAGACTATATCTCATAACTTATTAATTTGGTTATTTAAATCCTAAGGTAAATTTATTTTTACAAAGGGCCATTGTATATCAATGTTAGACATAAAAAAATCTTACAGTGAATAGCAAAACGAATTAAACACACCTTTATGCAAAATAATAAATCATTCCAACTTAATCAAATATTATACTGTTTTCTCTTGAGATCTATATGTAGTTTTCAATTTAGTAAAGAAAAAATGTCTTGGCCTTATCAGAACTGAAAATTCTGACAAAAAATTTCACATAATCAAAAATAGATTATTCCCCAACTTATGTTCCACAAGACAAAAGTTCCACGAAATATTTGGCAAGAAAAAAAAAAAACAAGTTTCTTAAACAAACCTGTTTGGAAAACCTATATAGTAATCTCTACCCTGGCAACTTAGTAATCTACACGCCATACTGACACATTCAAAGTTACAAAAACATCCTCAACCAAAAAATCTATTTTGCAAATGTGAATCCCACCCATTTCATCTTCTCTCATCCATCTACCATTGTTTTTTGGTTGTTGGTTTTGGGGGGTTTTTTGGGGAGGGGGTGCTGGGCATCAAACTTAGGGCCTTGCATTTAACAGGCACGTGCTCTACCACCAACCTAAGTCCCCAACCCCAACATTGTTTTGTTTTGTTTTTTCCTACCATTGTTTTTTAATGATAAACACAACTCCAGAAAACTAACATCCTCCTGTGAAGCATTACTTAGGGAAACACTGCTCTACACTTACAAATTACTGCATTCTGAAAGAGCTGTTCAACTTCCCATGAAACAGTTTCTGTTATAGGCTACATGAATGACATCACATATCCTTACCAACAAAATGCCAAAGAGAAATTGCCCCATGCATGCTGAATTTGGAAAATTTAGGATAACAGCCACACTTGCTTGCTGCCCGGGTGGCAAATTCTTCATACACTGTAGTTGTCCCATACAAGGAAGAATGTGTAACTCTGATTGCTTCCCTCAAGTCCTCTGCCACAAACTTTTCTAATAATACTGTTCTAACATTCTGTAGAAGATCCGTTACATTATCTTTAGGAAGGAAACAATTTCTGTGGAGGAACACTTTCTACACACTTTTGTTGCAAAACCGCAGAAGTACAGAGAGAAAATCATGCCCAAACTGCCCAAGACACACCTCTTTCCTCAAGTCTGGGGTGACAATGCTTGTGTGACTCATGGTGACATCTACCCCCAAGGGTGCATTAGCTGCACTGGCCTGAGTGGCAGCTATCTTCTCAACTCCCATAAGGAAATCCTATTGACTCGCCACTGTGCTGCCAAAAAAAAAAAAAAAAAAAAAAAAAAAAAAAAAAAAAAAAAAGAAAGAAAGAAAGAAAAAAGAAAAAGAAATAAATATACCGAAAGCCCTCTCTCACAAAAGACAAAATCAAGACCAAGAGAAATTAATTATTAGTCTTATTTGCAAAGTTATTCAACAGAATACTGGAGCCCTCTTTGTTCAGCAAGAAAGTGTTGTTCTGCTGGGGTATACTTGGTGTTAGCGATACAATAGCAAATAAAACATGTTCTGTGCTAAGATTAGGTAGGAAATAAAAACCCAGCATTCAAGACTTGCTGGATGAACTCCTTAATGGATTGTCTGGCAAGCCACATACACCATTACTTTTGATTGAATGCATCTTTTTCCCTTCACCTATGAGTATAATATAAAAATCACATCAAGTTTTCTCTAAAAAATTTTAAGCCCTGCAATTCATCACAGCAAAGCTGTTCTGTCAATAGTACTAAAATCTAACTTGTGGGATAAGAAAAAAGTGTTCTTCAAGATAGTTACCATGTTTCGAATTTTCCTATCATCTTTCTTTTTAAAAAAAAACGAGCTTAATGCTGTATTCTAACACATATTTTCCACTTTGGGGCACCTCCCAAAGGGAGTATCTGTATAATTGCTAATCCCTGTTACTTATGGACACTTCTTTTAGGTTGTCTACTTTTTTAACTTTGGTCTTCTGCTCATGCAGTACTACAGAATCAGATCAAAATGGAGATCACATGATGGCCAAACCCTCGATATTCAGGGCCAGCTCTACTCTGTCCTCTCTGCCTCTAATTCTGCATAAACAGAGAAGCTAAATTTCCAGAAATTTATAAAAGGAGAGCCCGGAACAATTTTCAACTATGCAGTAAAGGTAACAGTTACAAGAAAACCCCTTGATGTGAAAGGGTCCTCTCAGAAATGGGTGAGACTGTGTATCATCAATGTATCTTTTCAAAGGCAAGAAGGGCCTCCCTAAAGAGCTCACTTGTGTATTTTCCGTACAGAAGGCTGCTAATCTTTTTATAGTGTGACGTGTACATGTAAGCAAATGTATTTCCATAGCAACAGCCCTGGCAAAGCCAACCATCTGTACCACCATCACATGCCACGTGGTGCCTGGCTGTCCTAGTGTCCCTAAGGTCACAGGCAACAGGAATCTCCCAGTTTTTAACAGATGTTCCATACTTATCTCACCTCTTTCTCCTTTCTTTTCTTCATCACGATAGGACATGTGCTTTTCCCCACAGGGTGCCAAGTGACTTGCAAATGAAAATCTGTAATAAACTACTAAGCCAGAGCAAGAGTCACTTGTGAGTTGAGAATGGGGATGTCCCCCTGAAATATGGCACTGCACATGCTGACTGCTTTAGACTGAAGATACTGGGGAATCCACAGACAAACAGGCTTTCTGTGAACTGGTTTTTTTTAACCTGAAGACTGGATATGCCCAATGAACAACAATTTCTTTTTATCCTCTCTGTTACTTAATCAACCAAACTCCTATCACAAAAGAGAATGAAAGTTAAACATCACACCCAGAGCCTACACAAACTTGGCCCCAAGCTACTGTCATTGTCCTCCTCTAAAATTTCCTGCACCCCCACCCCCACCTCTAACCCTGGCTGGCTCGCTGGTTGTTCTCCCTCCTGCAGGGCCCTGAACACACAGTCCACTTGACTGTCAGTCGAGTCCAGCAGACACGATGACTAAACCCTCCGAAGACAGAGAGGAGTTCCTTCTGCCCAACAAGGAGAACTTAGAGATAAAGTGATTTGATTTGAAAAATTTATTCAACATTTCTTATTATAAAATATTCACCTTAAGTGACTAGGTTAAAGAGGAATTTGTTTGCATGGCTTGCTTTCTTGTCCTGACCATTTTTTCTCGTTTTTAGTTGCCTGGTTTTTTTTACTTTCTCCCAGAAAGCTCTTGCTTCTTAGTCAAATCCCTGATTGTTTTACCTTTGCCTCATATCTTACTTGGCATCTGCCCAAAAAGACCTTTATTAAGAGATGAAGGGGAGGAGGAAACAAGCAATGGAAGCACTCCACAGCAATTTGTCCTCTATAAAAGAGGAGAGTTCTGCTTAACACTAGCCCCATTTTTTGTTTTGTTTTGCTTTGTTTTTTGAGGCATGGTCTCTGTGTCGGCTGGCCTTGAACTTGCAAACCTCCTGCCTCTGCCTCCTTGTGTGCTAGGATTACAGGAGTGCACCAGCACGTCCGGTGACATGCCTTCATTTCAAAGCCTACTTCACTACTGCTTGTTCATTAGAAATCAAAAGAATCTGAAGCACCCCAAGTAATGCCACCGTTACCATGTATGCTATTAAAATAAGATTTAATAAGGTGTTCTCTACAGTCCTGTTTTTAAAAACACAGAATCTACTCACAAGTGGGACCTACGTATGTAGATTAGTATTGGAGGAAGACCATCCTCCTTCCTGCGTGAGGTAGGAAGGCCAAAATTAAAATTGTTCCCTTCTCATTGAGAGGAAGCATTGAACCTGAGCACCCAGTGAACCCAAGGCTTCTGTCTCTCTTCGCAACTTACCAGATATGAATGCAGTTTTCCTCACACAGAAGCTAAGGCTATCACCACTCTTGCAAAGCTTGCCTCAGAGAGAAGCCTGAGAGGCTGCAGTAGTCTCCCCCACCGAGGTTGGACTGGTCCCCCCCAGGTTGGAGTGGTCTCCCTCA